>CM060873.1:5885375-6090998 GCA_030737845.1 Acorus calamus | reverse complement strand
CATGTTCATAATAAGGTGAAGTTTGTCCCATGATGCATAATTAGGAATAGACCTCAAAATGGTAGAATTTCATATGTGTAATATAGACCTTAAAATGTTTAGAATTTCATATGTTTAAAATGCATAACTAGGATATATTGTTTTACCATCTGGTACACAGATTAGTGGCTGTCATTTTCCTTGGTTGCTAATTATGTGTTTGTAAATAGGAGCATAATCGTTCACGGGGAGAGCAGTTTATTCATCATATCTTCAGTGAATTTTTGTACTCTAAATGCAAAATTTGTTGTGGACAGGGGAGAGCATTTTTATTGGTTAGTGAATGCCTTCTCATCCCATGTATATATGATTTCATTCAATTGTTCACATTTATTAGTAGAAATCCTCTGCTACATCTTATACTTGGGAGACCGATGATGGAATTTATTTAATGGATGAAGTGTGTGATTCATAAATTTATAAGAGAGGTGATTGTTTGTGTCAGAGTTGTCCTAATTTTTTTTTCTACCATTTGATCAAGTTTTTGGTGTGTTGTACAACATGTACTCAGGGTGTTGTGGTTTAGCAAAAGTGCATAATTTGGTACTTTGGAGATTTGGAGATCAGAAAAATTTGAACAGGTGAGCATGATATAATTATCTCATTTTTAGTCAGTAGGGTTCACGAAAAAATTCACATTGATTGTTCACTATATTTCAGGTGTTCATATGTGGTGATGGCAAAGACTTCAACATTATTTATTTTTAGAATGATACAGAGAAGGCAAGGACTTCAACTTGATGGATGTAATGGTTGAAGATTGACTCGGTTTTTGTTCACTATATTTCAGGTGTTCCATATGTGGTGATGGCAAAGACTTCAACCCTTTTTTTTTTTTTTGAGAATGATATAGAGAAGGCAAGGACTTCAATTTGATGGATGTAATGGTTGAAGATTGACTCTGTTTTTTTAATATGTATAACTTGATGGATGTACGTGTATGATGTTGGTAGAACCAGTTTAATGTTTACTTGATGGTTTGATGTTTAACTTGATGGATATTTTAGAACAGGTGAGCATGATATTTGAGTTTCAGAACTGGAAACCACCACTTGAATCCATCAATATTTCACATTGCATTGTAGTCTTCTTATTGTTGTTGCAGATGAAATTTTTGATTAGCAGATTAGTTAGAAACCTTTGATTAGCAAATTAGTTAAGTAATGACCGTTAAAAAAGTGCATCCATTAAATAAATGTAGACATTGATGGTAGCTCGAGGGATGATATATCAACCATTGCATCTCCCTGTTTCAAGGTTCAGGACAATTGGCTAAAGAAAACATACAAGTCCAGCTGTCCAGAAACTTCTTTGTTTGGACATCTGCTGCCCTTTGAGTTATTGGTCTTCATTTTTTCAAGAAGAAAATAACAAAGAGGAACATGAAAGAATTAAAAAAAAAAAAGGAATATGCATCACTGCATGTGGGTGTGGAATGAGTCATATCTTCTGTAGAGATTAGCATCAATTGGTTTGGCAATGACTCACATGGTGAAGATTAGCATATCTTCTCACCAAGTGAGGAAGAGACATGATGCAAATGAGGAGGACATAGTGTCCCAGGCCGTGGAGAAGAACGGACGACCACAAAGAAATTCTTTACATGGTTTAGCTTGACATCTACATCTTTTTCTTCTCTACAATGAATGATATATCACCCCTCAATATAATTCAATTCACATGTGCAATTGGAATTTGGACATAATCCTTGAATATGATAGTATATATTATCAATCATTAAACCTCAGATATTGTTAAAAAAACATAAACTAATGCATAATATATTGATCATACAAGCCCAGAGGATCCACAATTTAGAATTTTTATCAATACACACATATTTAATGCACAAGAATATGGACAAACATGTAAATAATTTAAGCAATTAGTCCGTAAAAAGAGCCCAAATTGTGGCGAGTCATATAGGCTGTTACATCAACCATATCTTCACTTCTTTTCCTCTTCCTTCTCTTCATTACTTGTCTTCTATGGTTTTGAGTGGTGTGAGGCACCAACCTTGTGTAAAAAGGATCAAAGAATACATTACAAAGGATCCAAACAAATGGGACAAATCATTTTCAACTTCAGTTCATAAAGCTTCTTCCTGGGTGCCTCTGAATCACCTTGAATCATGTCATTCAGGACCTGAACCAACATATTCATTAATATCAATCAAGGGGACTAAAACTTGAATACACGGCACTTTCAATAATTAGAAAAATCCACAACAATGCCCCTTGCCTAAGGTTTCCTAAAATTAAACCTCATCAGTGCAGTAGGATATGTGATTTTCTTATGAAAGTGCACTCTAGTGATCTTGATAAAACAAAAATCTTCAAACAAATGTGCTTACCTTCAATGCAATTTTCACTTCTCGTTTTCCTATAAAAACATAAATATAGATCACATTTAAAACCAGTCCCACTTAATCAAATATAAAATATGTTGAATTCCATCACCAACACTATAGCATAACAAGAAGGCATTCTATAAGCAAACGAAAATCACATAAGCATGAATTTACATTCCAAACCTCTGCATAAAAGCCTAATCATCAACAAAACATTGTGTGTGAAGTTGTGGTCTTGCAGTAAAGCAAAGAAAAAAAGTCTGAGCAAGAATAATTACATGACGAGGCAGCAGGCCGGCTTGTCAGTGGACTTAACAGTTATTCTGCAAAGACAAAGTTGAGAATTATGATTAAAGATAAAGCTAAAATTAGATGAAAAGTGCACATAAACAGAATAATTAGAACTTCCAAATAACATCCACATATCAAGTAATAATGCATAAAATCATGATGCCAAATAATCCAAACACATTAACCCCCTCCCCACTTCAATTATAAAAATTACACCAACCTTCTTTTCATGATATCATTTTAAAAAAGTCTGAACAAAAAATATTTTGAATACCCAATTGAATGCATTTGGACTTCGCTAAGAACTGGAATAGAACATTTAAACCATAATAATCAAATCAAATACAACTACTTTGAATCCAAACTACAACTAAGCTGGAAGAGAAGAAATTGAAAATTTATTCAAAACTACTCCCTCCAAAAGAAAACATATCCAAAAGTATGAAGTTGAAGGTGATCTAGCAATCAAATTCATATCAGTGTAGTCCAGATCAAACATTGAACAGCTATCCGCTTGAGATCCATATTTGCAAGAACCCAAAAGACAAAACATGGTTTATTTGAGCAATTCATGGCGACTATACAGAGAGTCCTATGAGTCAGCAGACTAATCACACACACACACACACACAAAGGAAGAAGGATGCAGCACTTCTCTAGTAGAAGCTGAAGTGTACATGGTTTGATGGATACCATACCACTCTTCCAGGCTCTTCAGTTATGAGAACAGAAAATCTTAATTGACAACAATTGAGCTCATATTGGAGTGTTTATGGAAACTTTTGTTGGATGGGGATGTTTATGACAACCCCATTTTTTTTGGTTGATTGATTCATTAACTTCTCTGTTACTAATCAAACTAAAAAGGCAAACTAAGTTTTCGTCTATTGTAAATTGATACAGTGACAGTATCAATGCAATTTATATGATAATTGGCATGTTCAAGTTCATTGTTAGTCACATTAGAATCCAAATGTTTTTCCAGATTAATATATGGTCAAGTTTTGCCTAATCATTTTTTATTACATATGACAAGTACAAGCACAATTCCTCCTGGGTGGCTTTACTGGCACACCAATCTCCATGTGATGACTATGAAATTTTCAAGCACCTACTATAATTTTCAACAGGGAATGTTTTAGTGATCTATAATCGATTTCTTGAATCATTCGTGCTTTGTTTACTTTTTCTGAAATATATATAATGTAGAACACCATATGACTTATTTCTGTCCATTGTGAACAAGATAAAAGGTTGCATTAAATAATGAAAGAATTCGAAATGGAAATATTTGTTTATTCGATGGCTGCCAAACAAATACTGGAACCAAACCAAACCAGATCTAATCTAATGCCACAATTAAAGCACCACCAAAAACCCAAACAAACAAAAATTTAGATCTAGATACCATACCTGATCAATTGAAAGAGACAAAACCGAAGAGAAAACGATCAATCAACGCTTTATTGCACAAAAACACTTCCAAATAGATGATCGATCCATTGGAGACGAATAGGGGTGCAACTCGGGCGGGTTGGGTCGGGTTCGGGTCGGGTTCGACATTAACCCGCACTGCAGAGAGTCCAACCCGAACCCGAGCCCGAACCCGACCTCAACCCGAAGGGTTCAACCCGAACCCGAACCCGATCTCAACCCGCGGGTTCGGGTCGGGTTCGGGTTGAATTCGGGTTCGGTCGGGTTTGGGTCGGGTTCGGGTTGAATTCGGGCTCAAGTCGGGTTCGGCCGGGTTTGGGTCGGGTTCGGGTCGGGTTCGGGTCGGGTCGGGTCGGGTTTAACACATAAAATATCATACAAAATATTTAAAAAACAACAAAACAAACTCTAATTAATTATTAATTAAACCTTATATACAAATAATTAAAAGTGAATATCTATAATAATTAACCCAAACACAACAAACATAGTGATACTCTAATTTGTGTAATTGTTTATTATGTTTTAGGAATTTAGGGTTTTGGATATAGGTATGTTGTTATGGCAGCATAACATTTGTTAACCAGGGGGGTCGGGTTCGGGTTGAGCCCGCGGGTTGAACCCCTCAACCCGAACCCAACCCGAATTGGGTTCGGGTTGGTTCGGGTTCGGGTCGGGTTGAACCCGACGCCAAAAAACACCAACCCGAACCCGCCCGCGAGTCGGGTTGGGTCGGGTTGGGTCGGGTTCAACCCGCCCAAGTTGCACCCCTAGAGACGAATCGAAGCTTCAAATCATAATCTCTATATGATTCTCGAAGGAAACCCTAGATCTTTAGTACCGTGGGCGATTACAATTTTTGTAGTAGTGGCAGGGCGTGGTCGAGGACGGTAGGGCGTGGTCGAAGAGAAGCTCGTACAGCCGCAGGTGGTGGAGACGACAGAGGGGGTGCCACTGGTTTGCAGGGGTCGATGAAGGCGATCGCAGGGGTTCACAGGGGAGGACGGCAGGGCAGGTCGAGGACGGTTGGGCGTGGTGAAGAGAGAGAAATCCAAAAATTTTCGTTTTGTTTTGTGTTTTAGGGGGCTGAAGAGGGAGAAACCCAAAAAATTGGTCGAGGTGAAGAGGGAAATGAAACCTGTGAAACCGGTTTCCTCTGTCACCAATTTTTTAATCCCCACCGTTGGATTTAAATCCACCAGATTGGACGGCCGTTGTTAAATCCGCATTTGCCGCTTCGTCGCAGGCAATCAAGTCTCTATATGTATATATATATATATATATTGAACCGATTAGGTGCGGTATGCAGTCAGTGCGGTGTGCGACGTGGGCCGTCCGATCGCGGGTCCATCGCATCCAACGGTCGACGTGAATCGCACCCGACCGTCCGATGCGATGGACCTGTGATCGACGACCCGTGATCGTGCACCGCACCGACCGCACACCGCACGTAATCACGACTATATATATATATATTCTTTGTGCTTCATATAATTATATGCAAATCCTCCCTTAAAAAATGTCTGGCTCCTCCACTGCTAATAAGCAGCTCTAAAATGTAAAGCGCAGTTAGATAATAACCACAAATTCTTTTGATTTCTCTTGGGAAGATAATGACAAACAACTACAGTCAAGCCATCCACATCTGATGGTTACATTATGTGCCTGTTGGGTCATTACAATCAGTATCGCGTATCGTCAATGGCAGAGTAGACTGGTATGCACACATGTGGTCCTAAAATTCACCTCACAAAGAGGTCCTCCATTGGAATCTCTCTCTGACCTTCCCACTCAACATCATCTACGTAGTACAAACCCAAGCCTGGTCCAATTACAAAGTCTATGAGATTTTAAAGAAACAAATTCTAACAAACTAATCCCTGAAATCTCTAAATAAATCTCATCACAAACTAGATTTTTATAAATTCATTTATCTAGTCAACTAGGTGTCCACCTTAAATATTTAACCATGGCCATTCAAATTTGATACAATAAGATATTTTTCCAACATAGTACATAAGAAAACCTCGTGTAAACACACACGACTTGAAAAAATGGCATATGATGATGACTTTTAGGCCGTGTGAACATAAACTCCATGTAGATAAAATCAATTTGATTTAAAGAAGAAATACATATCAACAATCTGCAAAACAAGAGGGCTCAACAATGGCTTCTAAACTTCCACTACATCTCTTCCAAGAACCAAATTCCTTTACTAACCGTGCCTTGCTTGCATTCCTGTCCATTCTGCTATACTTTCTCTTTGAATATTTGTTCTTATCCAAGAATTCCAATCACCCACCATCCCCTCCCAGACTTCCAATCATCAGCAACCTCCACCAGCTAGGCTATCTGCCTCACCAGTCGCGCGCTCCGCTCGCTCTCGCTCAAGCATGGCCCGCTCATGCTCCTACAGATAGGCCGAATTCCAACTCTCATTGTTTCGTCTCCGGAGATGGCTGAGCAGGTAGAAAACGCAAGACCACATATTCGCCAACCGGCCCAAGCTTAAGATCTTGGACAAAATTTGCTATGGCCAGAAGCACACGTCATCCTCACAGTATGGTGAGTATTGGAGGCAAGCTAAGAAGGTGATCATTCTCCACCTCCTGAGTAACAAAAAGGTTCAGTCGATTCAACCCATCAGAGATTAAGAGGTCACGCTTCTTCTTAGAAGGATCTCGGCTTCATCAAGCTCAGTGAATTTGAGTGAGATGATAAGTGATACAACTCACAATGTAGTCAGCAGAGCTATCTTGGGGAAGTACTTAGCCAACGACAAGAAAAAGAACGACGAATTCCACTACTCCCTCAACAAGGCGATGGAGCTGGTTGGAGAGTTCCGAGTGGAGGATTTCTTTCCATCGTTCGCATGGATTGGGAAGTTCACCGGATCGAATGATCGGGTGTATGAGGTCTGCAGGGTAATCGATGGTCTTGCAAGTGCTGTTATTGATGATCATGTTGCTCGTGATAAAGCAGAGAAGCCGGATTTTGTGGATGTTCTACTTCGTCTTCAAGATGATCCAAATGCAGACGTCGTATTCACCATGGATGAAATCAAAGCAATTTTCATGGTATAAGTTTTTTCTAGACATTAACTGAGAGTACTTAGCTTTAACACACTTCCTCATTAACATTGATCTCTTCAAGTAACAAGATTAGATGGGTTTTATTTTATAGAAAATGTGGGCATATCTAATTCAAATAATCAAAATAGACCATGTCCGAACATAGATGAGAAGAATAGAGAATAACGTGAAGAAAACAAACAAAATTACATAATAACCAGACTCAGGTTAATTCAGATTGACATACAATTTTATATTTCATTAGTAAGTTAAAATTTATTTTTTGCAGGACTTGATTGGTGCAGCAACAGACACATCATACATAACTATAGAATGGGCTATGGCAGAGTTCGTTCATAACCGAGAAGCAATGGAGAAAGTGCAAGAGGAGGTAAGAGGAATAGCAGGAAAGAAGTCAATGGTCGAACAAAATGACACGAATAAAATGTATTATTTGAAGGCAGTTGTAAAGGAGGTCCTGCGCTTGCATCCCCCTGCTCCATTGCTACTTCCAAGAGAGTCAATGGAGGATACTAAGATACTAGATTATGACATACCAAAGAAATGTAGAGTTATCGTAAATGCGTGGGCGATTGGGAGACACCCGGACTATTGGGAGATGCCAGAGAAGTTGCAACCTGAGAGATTCTTGAACAACTCCATTGACTACAAAGGGCATGACTTTCAATTTATCCCATTTGGAGTTGGACGAAGGGCATGCCCAGGGATTGCATTCGCAATTGCGACCATCGAACTCCTGCTTTCCAATCTCCTCAATCACTTTGATTGGAAGTTGCCTGGTGAATTGCGTGGGGAGGATCTCAACATGGATGAAGCTCCTGGACTTACTACTCGTAGAAAGACGAGCCTTGTGCTTATCGCCGAGCCTCAATCATAAGATGATAATACATCCATTACTTGGAAAGTAACTAGTCTAATTTATATGATCGAGTTACAATCTTGTGGCCCTCAAAGAACATAAATCTGGATTAAGAATAAGAGAGATTGTGCATGCATCTACATGGTTATTATGTTCCACTGGTGTAATAGTTATTATGCTCAAGCTCAGTAAAGAGCTGATGTTGATGTTGTATTTGATAGAATTAGAGACTTGTCTCCCTGATGTCTCCCCTTGTATAGCTCATCAATAAAATTTCTTAATAACCCATAATAAAAGTGACCATGAATGGGAACTTCTGCCACACGTTATTCATGTTTAGAAATCCACATATTAATCCGGTTCATATTTCATGATTATCATGTTACTAAATCATATTCCACAGGAAAATATTACACAGTCCATTTTATAATCCAAAACGCAAATTGTACATGTTTTTCTTTTTATTTTTTAAAATCATATATTTTATCTAATGAGGTATGTACTTTTACAAAATGTGAATGATATATTCCAATTGAATAATATCATTTATAGAAAATATAAAAAATTATCAATGAAGTTTATATCTTGATAAAGAGTTGGGGGCTAATGAGGTATATGGAACAGCATTTGTGATTGTCAAAATAACTTAAGTTGTAATAAAGCTCTTTTCCATATAAAAATGGGCTCAACCAACGGTTGAGTTGGTAACACCAAGTTAAATGCAACATCATTTACGGTGCTTGTAAAGGTATTTATAAGTCATCTAATTAAGTTATACTATTTACCCACATCTGGTCGTCAACCTCCTAAAAAGACAAAGTGCTAAATATGTAAAGCAGAATATTATGTCTATAGATTTCGAAGACATATATGTATTTAGGCATCGGCAACGGTCCAACCAGTAGGCCCATGGGCCTGTCTGACAGGCACGGGACCAAAAAGATTGGCCCTGTCCCTGCTCACGGGCCTAGGCCTACCGGGCCGGTCCTGTGGGCCAAAAAACAAAATTGAGGGAAGGAAAATCCCCTTCCAATGGGGGATCCCCTCTATTTTTTAAATGGGTAGTGCCCCCCATGTGAGTGGGCCTCCCATGGGCCCATCCTGTGGGCCCGTGGGTGGTCTTACAGCACAGCCCAAATGGGCTCAATTCGGGATGGTCAATGGGCTGGGCTCGGACCGACCAAGAAACATGCCATCCTGACCTGCTAACGGGCCAGGGCCAAGCGGGTTGGACTTTTGACTCTTATCAAATATAGATTATGAAAAATACACATATGTTACAGTTGTCCTTGAGGTATCACAATAGTCATTTTTCCATAGGACAATCAAGAACACTTACTGCCATCCCTTGATTGATAATATAACAAAAAAGATCACATGCTGAACTGACAAGAGTCTCAAGGGCTAGCAGGGTTGAACTAATCCATTGAGTTTTGTCATCCTTCGATTTCTAATAGTCATATGTTTTTAGCTTGTCTAAACAGTTTCAAAGAGATATTGAAATATTGATGCAGGACTTCTTGTGGCAGGGTTGTACCACCACTCAAAAGACCCATCATGTGAACTAGTCTACCATTTGCCACATGATGAGGGAGATTTGGGCAGGACTGAGATCAGGGGCATTGTAGAGCAAAGGGACCATCCAGTCCAGTACATGCTCTCTGTGTTCCATTAAAGTTAAGGTTGCAACTCGGGCGGATTGGGTTCGGGTTGGGGTCAACCCAAACCTAACTCAAAATCCAAACTACTCAACCCTGATCTGACCCAACCTGATTTTCAACCCGGATTGCTCCAACCTGAACCCAACCCGTAATTAAATAAACCAACCCGACTCAACCCGATCGAACCCGTAATCAAAATCCATCCAATATCAGCAATCAAAGAGTCCACTTTCCCCAACAACTAACACATTTATGTATGTCAAAAAAAAGAAAAAAATAAGAAGACTTTGTTCTTCACATTCGATATCTTCCGAAGGATCGAAGCTGAGTTGCCGAGCGATTGAAGCCGCACTGCCGAAGGACCAAAGCTGAGCCACCGAAGAGTGAAGATAAACTGGTGTTTATTGTTGGAGAAGCTTCTTCACTTAATTGTTCGCCTTCATCACCTGTGAAACCAGAGGGAGGCAATATAGGGAGGGAGGGAGGGAGGGAGAAGGGGCAATGAAGGGAAATGAAGGCTGACGGCTAGGCTTGTGTAATTTGTAAGACTAGGTAGGGTTTTTGATAGGTTGGTGCTAGACCTAGCCCGGGTTGGCATGCTTATTCCAAGCGTTCGACTCGTGTGAGGAGTTTGGAAGGTGCGGGACGTGGACGTGCAAGGCTGGCAGTCAAATCTCAAGGAGATTGACATGCTAAATTAGAGGAGGAATCAATTATTTAGCTTTAATTAGTTTCTGTATTCGTATGCTTAATTAGTTTCTTTATTCGTATGCTGAATTAGTTTTCTTATTCGTAAGCTTAATTAGTTTCATTATTTGGATTTATTGATTGAGGGAGAATCTGTAAATTGTAGGAAGTTGTTAGGTGTTTGGCTATATAAGCCTTATGAATGAATAAATAATGTATCAGAGAATATTCCAAATTCCTTCTTGTTCTTCTTTTTCCTTCTCCTCTAAATCTCTTTTAACCTCTTCTTCTTATTATTTTTTGGATCACAACTGTTTGATAGCTCTATTCCTATCAATTGATATCAGAGCATTATGTCTACCAACACCCGCTCCATCTCCGATGAAGTTCGAGTGTCGAAACTCGAAGTTGATGTGCATGTCTTGCAGATGACATTACGCAAGCAAACCCATATACTTGAGGTCATCTCTAGCCATCTCGACACGATTGATACAAACATGTCCGCCCTCATGAAGGAGAGAACGCTGGAGTCACCGAGTAGCTTGGACCGTGACAACCAACCAAACCATTTTCAGTCACCGAAAAACGGGAGTGTGCAATTTCGTTATGCTCGGATTGATTTTCCCTGTTTGTCGGGGGAGGATCCGACTGGATTGATCTACAAGGCAGAACAATTCTTCATTTATCAGAGGACTCCGGAAGATCAAAAAGTTCTCTTAGGGTCATTCCACCTACAGGATGAAGCCCTACAGTGGTTCCAATGATATTCGTCATCCCATCCACGCGCGACCTGGCAGGAGTTTACCAAAGAACTATGTGTTCGATTTGGGCCCTCTGAAGATGAAAACTTTGATGAGGCATTGGCCAAGCTCCAACAAACCAGAACCGTCCATGAGTACCAAACCTAATTTGAGCACTTATCATCTCGGGTTCGAAACTGGCCGGAAGAGGCGCTCCGCGGTAGTTTCATCGGTGGGTTAAGGGAAGACATCTGGATGGAGGTGAAACTATTTCAACCGATGACAATGGCACACGCTGTTGGTCTTGCGCGACTGCACGAGGACAAGATATTGCGTGTTCGAAGGTCCAACCCACGGATGGGGATCCTACATACACCTCGACAACAACCAGCATTGCTACAATCCTCCATGAAAATCGCGACAAGTCATGCACCACCGGTTTCCACAACATCAACCTGATTTTTCCAAACACTAGGTTCTCCAAGACCGCAAGCAGGGATGGGGTTCAAAAAGTTGACATGGGAACATATGCAAGCACGACGCGAGAAGAACCTCTATTATAATTGCGACGAACGATTCGTGCCGGGCCATGTTTGCAAGACTCAACAGTTATTCCCATTGGATGGCTCCATAGAGACGATCGAAGAAACTACTGTTGAGGAGGAGAATTGGAATCGAGAGCCCCAAGAGGCAGATGGCACATTATTGAGACCCGATTTGCCTGAAATCTCGATACATGCATTGTTAGATTACATGTCCCCACAAACAATGCACATATCAAGAGTCATGGAAGGTCGATGGGTCTCCATTCTAGTTGATAGCGATAGTACGCATAACTTCATCAATGATCGGTTAATCAAGAAGCTCAGTTATGTTGCGTCACCCACAACACCATTCTTGGTCAAGATGGCCGACGGCAACAAGCTAGCTTGCAAGGAGATATGTAAAGAGGTGAGAATTCAAATATAAGGATACCGTTTCTCTACTGACATATATCCTTTGAAACTCCAAGGCTCAGACATTATACTAGGCATCCAATGGCTAAGGAGCTTGGGTCCCGTGATTTGTGAATGGGAGAAGCTCATCATGGAGTTCACGATGAATGGAGATCGCTACCGGTTTGTGGGAGATACTAGCGAGCCGGTGCTACCAGGAACAGTGCACTCCTATTCTTCTCATGTCCTGTTAGTCAAGAAAAAATATGGGTCCTAGCGATTTTATGTCGATTATCGCGCCCTTAATAAGATACCATAAAGGAGCGATACCCAATTCTGATGATTTACGAGCTGCTGGATGAATGGCATGCGATAGTATACCATACTAAACTAGATCTGAAGATGTGAACATGATCGCTTTTCATACTCATGATGGACATTATGAGTTCGTGGTGATGCCGTTCGGCCTTACTAATGCTCCAGCCACATTCCAAGCCTTGATGAACGACACATTCAAGCTCGTGGTGAACTAGAAGAAGTGTACCTTCGGCCGAAGAAGGATCAACTTCTCGGGGCTACCGTCGGAGAATGCTATTTGAGAACCTTACAAGATATTAAAGCTTCAGTTTTGTCATCTAAACCTTGAGGACAAGGTTTGTTTGGAAGGGGAAGGGAGTGATAGGTTGGTGCTAGACCTAGCCCGGGTTGGCATGCTTATTCCAAGCGTTCGGCTTGTGCGAGACGTTCAGAAGGTGGGGGATGTGGATGTGCAAGGCTGGCAGTCAAATCTCAAGGAGATTGACATGCTAAATCAAAGGAGGAATCAATTAGTTAGCTTTAATTAGTTTCTGTATTCATATACTTAATTAGTTTCTTTATTCATATGCTTAATTAGTTTTCTTATTCGTAAGTTTAATAAGTTTTCTTATTTGGATTTATTGATTGAGGGAGAATCTCTAAATTGTAGGAAGTTGTTAGGTGTTTGGCTATATAAGCCTTATGAATGAATAAATAATGCATCAGATAATATTCCAAGTTCTTTCTTGTTCTTCTTTCTCCTTCTCCTCTAAATCTCTTTTAACCTCTTCTTCTTATTATTATTTGGATCACAACTACTTGATAGGTCCATTCCTATCAGTTTTCTAATTTTTCAAAAAATTTGTAAGACACAACGATCATGATTTTTTTGTTTTTTATAATTAATTTACGGTTTCAGGTTGGGTCAGGTTGTGAGTTATGTCAACCCGAACCCAACCCGATTTGCGAGTCAACCCGAATCCGAACCTGAACCCAATTTTTATAACCCAACCAATGTAAAAATCGGGTTCAACCCAACCTAAATTGTAGCCCTAACTAAAGCTGAAGATGTGGAACACTAGATTACCTTGTTTAGAGGACTAAAGATTAACTAGCCCTCCTCCTATTACATTATCAGACTTTCCAAAATGGTTGTCAGATAAAGCTTCATGTCCCATACAGGAGAATATAACCCTTGTCCTTGTAGCTACGACCTATGGGATATTTGGTTAGAACATAGTGTTCAAATTCGTCTGAGCAAATGGTGTTCTGGTTCATCAATAGCTCCCACCAGATTCAAGTCCATCAAGTTAGTAGCCTCGTCGTCTCCAGATTTGCCTCAAATTGCTAACTTCTTCTCAGTGCCCAGATTTGCACCCTGGTAACTTTGACACCTCCTTCATTGGGTTGGTTTAAGTTGAATTCCAACGGTTCTAAGTTGATGACAAATGAGGCCATGATGTCCTTCTTTGCAACTATGAAGGCAACTTCATTCTTGCTCGTTCGGGTAGACACAATTTTTCATCGATAAATTATTGGAATGCCAAGGAATATGGATGGGATGTGATGTAGCATACGAATACGCTATTCTGCTGATCCGATCAAAGATGCAAGATCAGCAGGCTCCAACAACACTGTTGAATCTTCACAAAGAATGTCAAGACGATGGGCTTCAATGTATCTGTTGATTCCTAAGAATACCAGAACGATGGACTTCTATGAATCTGCTATTCTACCAAGAACAACAAAGACAATAGGAGAATTTTCATCAAGAGAATAATCTCAATTTTTCAAAAATCTAATCTCTCATAATTTTGTATTTATAGAGTTTATTTATAGAGTTCTAACAAACTAGGATCTCAACAAATCTATAAATCTCTCAAATCACCTAATCTTAATTGAATCCTAAATAATAAAAAAAATGAAACATATCTGAATATATCTAAATATAAAAATATTAACTAATCCTAATTATCCAAAAGAATATGATAAACCTAAAAAATAATATAAAAATTACAAATCATCAATAATCGTCAATTTGGTGGTCTTAGATCAAATGGTTCATGATTGTGCTGCATCATTCTCTTCCTCTTTAAAGAAACTCGTCATTGAGTTTAGTTGAACAATTTGGTGATGAAGCCCGAGCAATTGATGATGTGATCCACTGAATTTTGATTCTATGGCTTGAAGGGCATTCACAAATCAAATTTTGCTTTCTTTCGATCTCTGGTAGTCATGAGATTTTTTTTAAAAAAAAATCTATATTGGACTGGAATGAAAATAAATGTGTGAGGTTGGGTGTTTTAGAAAGAAAACTGGATGTGAGGGGTTGAATGGTTTTTTTTATATATGAAGAAGCACACGTGGATGGGTGAGATGGGTTGGTTGATATGGGGGAAGCAGACGTGGATGGCTGGGATCACTACAAGAAAACTAGGATTTACGACACCCATTACCGACGGCCTACACAAAAACCGTTGGTAATATGAATATGCTCTTCTGCTGATTTGATCAAATATGCAAGATCTGCAGGCTCCAACGATGCTGTTGATTCTTCACAAAGAATGTGAGGACGATGGGCCTCAACGTATCTGTTGATTCCTAAGAATACCAGAACGATGAACTTCTATGAATCTGCTATTCTACCAAGAACAACAAAAACAATAGGAGAATTTTCATGAAGAGAATAATCTCAATTTTTTAAAAATTTAATCTCTCCTCATTTTATGTTTGCAGAGTTTATTTATAGACCTAGCTTTTCTCAATTTCTCCTCGACCTTGATTTGATTTCTCTCTCTTGACTCTCATCTTTCACTCAATGAAACCTAGCCATCTCTGAGTCTCTCAACGACGCCATCTCTCGGTGACACCGTCTCCCTCTCTCGGCGATCTCTCTCTCTCAGAAGCCTCTCTCGGCGATCTCTCTCTCTCTCTCTCTCTCTCGGAAGCCTCTCTCGGCGACACCATCTTCCTCTCTCGGCGACACCATCTTCCTCTCTCGACGATCCCTCTCTCTCACTCTTGGAAGCCTCTCTCTCTCACTCAGGTAGTAAGGTATGAAACCTCTCTCGCCTCTCTCTCTGACTCTCTCTCGGCCATTTAAATTCATCCTTGCGTTTTCACTCTTTCAATTCTCTCACTTTTTTTCTTCGGATTCGGATCTAAATCTCTACTCCTAGGGATTTTGATTTTCTCGGTTACAACTTGATTTTCTCGGATTCGGATCCAATTTATGTCTTAACAACTTGATATCTATTTTTATATTCATTGACAAACAGCAACATGACTTATTCTCATTGTAGGATCATATAAGAACCAAAATTATTGAAAGTATTGCAATTGAATCTTAAAGTAGGTTAATGATTGGATCATTTATAGACATTGTACATGTGTGTTGCGTATATGTACACTGTCTTGATTCCCAAAAAGAGTTCCATATACATGTTTGCCTCTTGTCATGTTTTTGCGTGTGGAGCAAATTTAAACAATAGAAGTTGTTTGGAAGTTATGAATTGATTCTCTACGAGAAGTCTATGCTGGGTATTGTGCTACATATATAGTTTAATAGAAGTTAGGGGGGGTGGGGGGGGATTGTAACTTGGAGAGAGTTGGCTGCCCAGAACATTAACCACCATGTCCCCTCCTGCTTTACATCCCCCTATAAATAACAAACATCCTTTCCATAACCAATCAAGCTTGAATTTATTACAGACACAAAACAGAAAATATTTTTTTTGTCCCTACTATTCCAGACACAAAATAGAAAACATTTTTTGTGTCCTTGCTATTCCAGCAGTATAAATGGCTCAGGGAGGTTTAAATTTAGGCCTAGTAGTGGCCATTGTAATTGATATGATTATTCATGTGCTTATCAACAGTGCCCTGTAGACTCTTTTTGTGCTTTTTTGTGATTATTCATCAGGATTTCATGTAAGGAATGTGCATATTTGAATTTATAGTACTGCAGCCAGGGATGTGATTTATCATTTAAAAATTCAATGTTTTGAAGATGTCAATTGTATTGTAAACTTTTAATTGACAAAGTTGTGATAGATTAGTTTGCTTTTTTTTTCTAAAATACTTTGTTTTGTGGCGGTTTCTTTTGTCTAGGTTTATATCGACTATATCCAGTCCACCAGATATGGGTTCCATTACTCAACCTGGAGAGGCTTCCATTAGTCAACCTGGAGATGCTCAACATGAAGAGGTTGCTACAGCTGATAGTACCCCAAATGAAGGAGCATCTCAATCTTCTCAAGAGTATCTCAAATATCTGAAAAGAAAACCACAAAGAAGATGACATCAAAAGTGTGGGAAGATTTTTCAGTATTAACTGATGAAAATGGAAGCCAGAAGGCGAAGTGCAACTACTGCAACCAGCCATTTTATATGACTGCGGGGGGGGGGGGGGGGAGGCACTACTCATTTGTTAAGACATTTGAAGGTTTACACAATCGTCTAGCTAGTATCTCGGGTCAAGGCAGCAAGAAGCAGAAATTCTTGGCTTGGGAAGGTTGACTGCAGATGCAATTCATGGCGGAGGGGGGGTTTAACAAACTACAAGTATGATAAGGACAAGGTTTAATGGCTCGTGACACACTCTCCATTCCTGCTACTACTGTTGCTTCTGAGTCTGCTTTTAGTGTGGGAGGAAGAGTTATTGATCAGTACCGCAATTCATTGAAGCCCGAGACACTCAAGCTTTAATTTGTGTTAGAGATTGGTTACATACTGATTTTGGTCTTGTTGAGTCATCAAATGTGAGTATAATTATGTATTCTACATTTCTTCTATTAACGCAGTGATTACATAATATGTATCTCATTTATCTTATATGTTATATGTACAGACAGAGAAAGAATTCATGCAAGTTGTCCTAGAAGGTGGAGAGACTGCTAAAAAGGTAATCTCATTTTTATTCAATTCTATTATTCTATTTAGTTAGAATCAGTTTAATCATCCTATGAAATATGGAACGAAGTCTTGACAGTAGTTAGAATGCTCATCTGTGATTGAAATGAATGGTCAGTGCCCAATTTCAATTGGGTTTTCTTGAAACCTCTCTTTTGAGGTCTCCAATTCAAAATTTTCTTTTATTGGGTGTTTTTTTAATCTGAAAATTGGAATATATTGTCTTTATCTTATTATTTACCCTTCGATCTTGATTTGTTCACCCAATATGCATTACATTAGACAAATATATATAGCTTCAAGAAACAAATCAAAACATGAGGGTTGCAAAATGACTGGAGGGATGCCTGACTGCCTGTTTGTCTTAGCTAATTCTATATGAATATCTTTCTTTTATTGATTCTATATGACTGCAGGAATCCTAATCTTCATTTTTTATTGCTCCATATGTAATCTTTTATAACATACACGTAGAAGTATTCTATTGTTAAAGTGCATTCATTTACATTCATTTCAGTAATTAACGATGACTAAATGACTGTTATCAATGTGGACTGTTTGTTAGTGTGGACTAACTGAACTGTTTATTAGTGTGGATTGTTTGTTAGTGTGCACTAACTCGACTGTTTATTAGTGTGGATTGTTATATATTATCAAATATATTTGTTTATTAGTGTGGGCTGTTTGTTAGTGTGAACTCATTGGATTATTTATTAGTGAGAAAAATAGACTCAGTGGAATGTTTATTAGTGTGGACTATTATCTATTATCAAATATGTTTAGTGTTGACTGTTGGAGTTGTTCAAGGTGATGAATTTTAATTTTTGAATATGTTGTTTGTGGAATTTTGAACATGCATGTATAAGGTGTTGTGATTTATGAAAATTGATTTCTAAAATACCTAAAAATAATAAATTTAGCTTCTAACGAGCCTGAGCTGAGTGAGCTTCAGCCGAGCTTTTCACGAGCCCAACGAGCGAGCCTAAACAGAAAATTAAGCTCGTAACCGAGCCGAGCCGAGCCTCAAAATAAACGAGCCGAGCCTGAGCAGGGTGAAGCTCGGCTCGTTCAACTCGTTTACCAGCCCTACTCACTCCCTATATGTCCATCAATGAGTCTCTCTCTCTCTCTATCTCTCATCACTCTCTCTTCTCCATCATCGACCACCCAATCCCATCTCCTCCATTGCCACCACCTCTACTAGTCACCCCGTCTCCTCCATTGTCATTCCTCCATAAACTCTTTTCTCCCACCATCAGTCACTCACACTCTCTCTCCATCAGGCCCCATTTCTGCCACCTCCGCTAACTACTGTGCTCTACTCCATGAACTCTCTCTAATAACTTCTCCAGGGCCGGCCCTAAAATTTTTTTTTTGTGGGGTCTTAGATGAACTTTTACACCCCATTTGGATAGCGGAATAAGAGTGGATTAAGGGTGGAATAAGGTGGAAGATAGGGGAAATTGGTGTTTGTTTAAAGAGTATATGATGGAATTACTATGCGAGTATAAATGAGTATAAGAGAGTATAACAATTCTAAGTAACCCCTAGGATAAGCTATACCCACATGTCAAATCAACTTTTTACACCTTATCATACAAATCACCTATCAACACCTCTTATACATCAAAGGGCACACATGTCAAATCAACTTTTTCACACTTTATTTATATTTTATTATTTATCAACCAAACAACTCAACTTTTATTCTTACGTTTTCCAATGAAAATAAAAAAAAACACAACCAAACAGAAAATCTCTTATTCATGTAGATTTGTTATCTATATTGGCATAGTTATCTATCCAGAATAACTCAATTCTGCTATCCAAACAGGGACTTAAAGCGTAGCCTTAAATACATTCAAATTTTTTTTAACTCATATGGCCATATCCCTTTCAAAAAAAAATCCATGCACCTAATTAAAAAAACGCATCACGGCTGCTCTAAAAAAAATACAATACTAAATAAAACTTGAAAAGTGACAAAAAAATGGATCTTCATAGAATGAAAATAAAAATAAAAATCTAAAAAATACCTTAAAAGATGGTTTTATTTATTCAAACATTCATAGCTATAAAATAAGAAATTTTGGGGTTGTAAGAGAGAGAGATGTAGAGACAAAGAGAGAAAGAGAGATGGAGAGAGATGTCTTTGAGTTTCAGAGAGAGCACAAATAATCACATAAACAAAGAGATTGAGAAAGATAGATATACAAAAAAATTGAAAACAGGGATCAAGATATGTAGAGACGATGGCTTGAATGTTTGATGAATATGTATTTGTAAAAGAGAGAGACGTTGGAGAGGTTTAGAGATGTGCAGTGGCTTTGGTGGCCTCTGTCTAGGGCCGGGCCTGACTGTCTCTCACTCACTCATTCTATCTCTCTCACCAATCAACCTGTCTCTCCACCATTCTCTCTTTCTAATGTAGTGCGATCATGGACCTTTCGATCAATATTGAGAACCACCAAATGGATGATTATAGATGATTTATATTTTTTAGTATTTTAGTTTTATTTGTTAATTTTATTATATATTTTTTAGATAATTAAGATTATTTAATATTTAGATATCATTAAAATATGATTTTTTATTTTTTATTTGAGAGATTTGTAAGATTCTCCTCTGTAAATAAATTTTTATGAATTAAGTCTTTGATAATAGAATTTTATTCTCTTCATTACAGTCTCTCTTATATTCTTTGATAGGAATCAACAAATATGTTGAATCTCATTGTCCTAGCATTCTTGTGAGAATCAACAGCGTTGTTTGTGCCTGCAGATCTCTCCTCCCTTCGAGCGTGAACATTGATTAGATCAGTACAAGATCGTAACATTACAATACATCAGCACTTGGTATGACAGCCACGTTGTGACCACCACCGTGAGCCGCCCGCTGAGCATTGCTGTCGTCGAGAGCCACTGCCTCGAAGCACCACCGCCACTGAACAATCATCGCTGTCACCGTCAAGCGCAGCCGCCGCTGCTGTCGAGAGTCACCGCGTGCCGCTGTTGTTGTCATTGTTGTTACAACTTACAGAGGCCGCTGCCATTGTTGAACCATCGCCGCTGCAAAATCGGCTATTTAATTTGTAGAGTTGAAACCCATCCGTGTGTCTTACGGGTACACCATCAAAACAAAAAATCCACCAATCCGTGTGTGCCTCTCCTACCCATATAAAAATAAATTCATTTAACACCACACCCAAGTTTTTATTCCCAACACCCAACCCCACATATTATTCCTTGGATAACATCACCAACTCCTTCAATCAAACTCAAGCACAATTTTTTCTAAAGGGGTCTAATGTGGTGCGATAAAGGATCATTTGATCAATGTTGGGGACGACCAAATGAACAATTATAGATGATTTATAATTTTTCATATCTTAGTTTTACTTGTTAAGTTTATCATATTTTTTCTAGATAATTAGGATTAGTTAATATTTGAATATCATTCAAATATGATTTTTTATTTGAGAGATTCAGAGATTTGTAAAGATCTCAGTTTATTAGAAATCTCTCCTCTATAAATAAACTCTATAATCACACATTAATTAAGACTTGGAAAAATGAAATTTTATTCTCTAAATTTTTCTATTGTATTTTTTGTTATCATAGGTGAATGTAGTGAACAAAAATGTTCCTTACGTATTTTAAATGATATGCTTAGAGAGCAATCAATACATAAGAAAAGGTAGGTACAACTCGATTTGTTTAATCCTCTTATCCTCAATCTCCTTTTAAGAAATTCTTGAGAATTACAACTTTAGGGATCTTACAAGTTTGGTGGAAATCTAAAAAGAAGAAGAGGCTTGCGGTGTGTAATCCTTCAGGCTTTTTGGGCCTTATTGTTTAGGAGTAGTGGTGCTTTGCTCCTCACCCTTCTCGAACTTCTTAACATCGAATTTGATTTTAAGTTGCTTTCTTGATCTTTCCTTCTGTGAATTTTCTCCTTCAAAATATAACCTAACTTTGACTTTTATTTTTCTTGTTTAATTTGATTTAATTTTAATTTACATTAATTGATTTCAAAGTATAATTTGACTTTGACTTAGTTTTTCTTTTTTAATCTGATTTAATTTTAATTTAAATCAATTGATTTTTTTTAGGCCCTGCTATGCAAGGCTATTCCGGTTTATAGGGCCATTCTAACGCAGCAAGGCCGTTCTGGTTTACAGGGTCATTCTGGCTTAGAAGGGCCGTTCCGGTTTATAGGGCCGTTTTGGCTCAGCAAGGCTGTTCTGGCTCAACATGGTCATTCTGGTTTAAAGAGCCATTGTGGCTCAGCAGGGCCGTTCTGGTTGACAAGGCTATAATGGCTCAACAGAGCTGTTCTGATTTACAGGGCCATTCTTGCACAGTAGGGCCATCATAGCTCAACAGGGCCGTTCTGGTCCCAGCAGCATGTTTGACTTTGACTTTGACTTTGACTCTGACTCTTTTTTCTTTTTCTTTTTTTTTGTTTGTCTACAAATTGCCCCCTCAAGGATTGATAAAAGAGTCCATGGGCGAATTTTATCATCCTTGATTAATTTGGTTAAGTTAAGGGTTATTTTTTTTTAACCTTTGTTGAATCCTCATCACTATTGCAGAAGAAGATTTTGCAGTAGCTCTTCTTTCCAAAATATATCACCTCCATCTAGCGAGGGAAATATAGAGTGCATTCATCTCCCTTCTGATGGTTGGATTGTGGAGAGGTGGTCAAAGGGATAAAGTATTTGTTTTTTCCTGACGTAAAGATTACTCGGCACGGGGCAACATGGCGCAACATGGCTTTGAGCAAGACATCCCTAGATCTCCACCCTTAATATATCATTTTGTTCCTTCACAGGCTATTCAGTTCTTCATGGCTCTTTTTTTTTTAGAAGGAAAAAAATTGAGTTGGTTTACAATACTGGCTTTTTGGTAGGCTCAAAAAATACACTTTATATGGAGTATGACAAATGGATATGTGAGAAGATAAGGCTCGTGCTTGCTACCTTCCCGAATGAAGTTCTTTTGGAGAGTGAAAAGTCTTCTTTTGAATACAATAAGGATGAAGGGTTTAGAGATCTCTTGCACATCAAGTTCGATTCCTTGCCGCTTAGATCACCTCAGACATCTATACTGAGAGATGCAAACATAGGAACAGAAGAACACCAACCTTTGGTGACTTCCCATATTACTACATATATCATTGTTCCCCATGAATTTCTCAGAAAGCGAAAGAGGTTGGTGAAACAATATTTATGGGCTCAGGCGACATCATTTGCTCGTCAGGACGCATGCCATTCATAAGCCTCATTTGGATACAGAATAAGACTTATTTTTTGGTATACAGTTTTTCTGACATAAGTGAGTATAAATAAAGATAAAGTAATTTTGTGTTTCGTTGCGTTTTGAATTATTCTCGTTAGAAAACATAATAATAAATTTTTTATTGTTTGGGTAAAATGTGAATAAAGTATGGATTATAAAAGGTGAAAATAATGATAGTTGACTTGACAGATGATTTATTATAGGTGATGATAGTTGATTTGACAATGGGCCTTCATATTCTTTGGGTGGAATAACCTGGAATAATTTTAATTTCAGAGGTTGATTGGAATCCATATACCACTTTATACCAGTTTATTCCAACATAATTTATCCCTGGGTATTCCCTATACTCAAACAACAAAAAACACATATTTTGCTTTATTCTCACTTCCTGAACTATTCCGTATCCAAATGTCCAAAATCTATTCACCTTCCCACCTCTTGACCACATTCGTTTCATCTCCTCTTTTACGATTTCCATCTTCATTCGTTTCATCATTTTCTCTTCAACCACCTTGGATCTGCCACCCTCTCTCACTCTCTTCAACATGGTCGCCTGATGGAAAGTCCTTCGTCGCTGCCCCGTCATCTCTGACTCTTCCACTCTCTTGCCTCCCTCACTGACGATCTCTTTCTGGGCGTCAAAGACTCCAACCCCTACAACCTTAGGCGACCATGAGGTCTCTTTTAATCCATGTTAAGAAGCCCCTTGTAATTCTTAAGATTCCAAATAATATGCTGAATCCATTTATTGGAAAAAAAAATTTAAGAAGTTGCTGCCAGTGATCAAAAGATGGGTACGTCTCTTTGTCTATCCTACATTTTTCTATTTTTCAAGTTTTTTGGGGAAACCATGAAATAACAAGTTATTCGTATGTTACATTTTCTTGATTTAATGTCTGTTATATACTTGGAGCATCATGTTTTGCTTTTTTAAGAATCAGTGAAACCTTGTTTATGCTACATTTTCTTGATTTATGATTTTTGATATCAAGTTATTTATAGGTTACATTCTTTTTATTTAATGCTTTTTGTGTATATTGAACCCCATGTTATTGATTTTGTTAACCTTTATTTCATGTTTTGTTTTTCAGTGAAACCAATGAAATGTTATGATGTTTACGCTAAATTTCAATGATTTAATTACAAACCTCTTAGAATTCAAGTAACTTCATCTTCTTTTTTTTAAATCACTCTAGATCTTCACTTTATTGTGCTGCATACATGCTT
This sequence comes from Acorus calamus, assembly GCA_030737845.1. Taxonomy (NCBI): domain Eukaryota; kingdom Viridiplantae; phylum Streptophyta; class Magnoliopsida; order Acorales; family Acoraceae; genus Acorus; species Acorus calamus. The sequence continues at coordinate 6,067,169 of CM060873.1, read as the reverse complement.
CCTATCCTTTTTATATTTTTAACTTTAATCCTTTTTATATGTTTTTATATTATATGTAGCACACAACATATTTATCGTTTTTTAATATTGGGACTAAACCACCAGATGAAACCAAGGGTAGGCATCTCCTTTTATCTCCCCTGATATTCCCATATGTTCCCCTCTTAATGATGTTTGAATCACTTCTCATCATGTTAAATTCTTGATCTTGGGAGTCTGTTGATCCATGTTAGGTTTGTCATCAAAATGAGTACTTAATGCATGCATTGTAAACATTCATCCACAACAAGTCTCCAATGCAAGACATGATATAGTTATGGTGATATGATAATTCTGGAAAAAAAAATGACAATGTATAAATAAATAAATAAATAATATATGGTTATATGAAAAACTGAACGCAGATCCATAAACTATAAAATTTAGACATAGCTACAATGATTTGTGAACTATAAGTTCCATTAAAAATTTAACATCATTTCATTTTATGTACGCCTAAATCTTATATGTTAAATTTGTTTATTAAAAATAGATTAAAACTTTAATATCATGGATATATCATATTAAAAACTCTTATTAAATTTTTAATATTAATCACTTTAATATTCTATTAAAAATACCTTTTTTAAAATATTTTATTTTATATTAAAAAATTAATAAATATGATATATTATGAATATATCATATTAAAAATGTTACTTAAAATTTTTCAAACTTGAAGGTAAAAAGGTCTGCTTATGGTTTGGTGACTCTGCCTCTAATCAACTTCATATGTTATTCATAGTATATGTAGTGATGTATGACGTAGTAAGCTTATATTGGTATGTATTTTGTCTTTTTAAATTGATTCAGAATTGTGTTTTTGCATAATTTATGCATTGTAAATTCGGTTATATTGGTTCTAAATTATTTTGTATTTTTATTAGTCAGGTGAAGTGATTGATGCAACATCTTTAATGCGAAATCAAGGTAAAATGAAAAATCTAGAATTGGGTTTTGCCCCGTGAGATCGATGGATAAGATTTGTCAGCATTAATAGAAATTATGTGAATACATACTCTTTTTCAGAGTACAAGTGGGAATTGGTCCGCTTCGCAAAACATAGACTGCACTATTGGTACTATTACAAGGTATTGTTTTTGTCCATTGTTTTGATTCATTGTTTTGATTCTTAGTGGGGCTTCTCAGATTTTGAGAAATTTTTTGCAAGTTATGATTTGGAAGATAAAATTTAGATTTTAAGCTTCACTTCCATATATTAGAGAAGACTATCTACAAACTGCTATCAAATGTCTTATTTCTCAAAAAATGGCTTTCACCTAAAAAGGCATAAATGCTAAATGCATTTTGATGAAAACCTTGGTGAAACAAATCCTAAGGCCATGTTTGGGTCCTTGGTGGATAATAATTCCATTGGAGGGAGGAGGTGGAATAGACTAATCCAGGAATATCCCATTACTTCAACGTTTATGATCTTAATTGGTTTTCTTTACTAATGCATAAGTTTATTTTTTCTGAATGTCTCACCTTTCTAATTACTGGCATTTTGTATGATACTTTTCGGCTGCTTTTGTTCATGAAGAAGCACTTACACATGATTACATTCAATAGAAGCTTTTTTAAATGTTCCGTGCTTGGTGAAATGGATCGATCTTATAGAAGTCATTTCTTCCCAAGTTATATCTAGAAGAGAGATTTAATTGTTAGATGCTAAGTTCATTTTAAGAAGCACTCTGATGGAAAATATAATCAGCTCTAACATGTGTGATGTAATGTAATTTCACATTTCTACTTCGAAATTTTTTTTGCAAGCCATCATCTGGAAAATAAAGTGAACCGAGCTTTGGTTAAGTCGGCAAACACCTCCTACTTATGAAAGAGGTCAAGAGATCAAATCCTGGGGAACACCATTCTTCAAAAAAAAAATCATCTGGAAGATAACATCTGAATCTTAGGTTTCAATTCCATAATTTAGAAGAGTTTGTCTAGAAATTGTTATCAAATGTCATATTTCTTTTAAAAAATGTATTTGCATAAATGTAATTTTATAAATGCCACATAACAAACCCTAAGGCCCTATTTGAATGTTTGATGTATAATAACTCTATTGGGAGGGAGGAGGAATAATAGACTTATTCAGGCTTATAGTTCATTTTGTTCAGTATAAATATCTCACTATTCTAATATATGCATTTTGATTGCAATGCGTCACATATTTCTTTTTCAAGCAAACGATTCCATATTGTTCTGTTGTGGGCCTTGCGCGAAGGGTTTTAGCTTTTTTTAGTTATAAGTTGTTATTCACATTTACTGCTTTATGTGTTTGTATTTGGACAGCGCTTGTTTTTTTTTTTTTTGGGTTTCTTATGTTTATACTTAATAATTATATGTCGATGATTGTTGATTTGTTTTTCTTTCATATTTTTGGGTTTAAGGTGGATGATTTAGAGGAGGATATGATTCATCTTGAGACATGAAGATGAGATCTCTAATTGTTTTCTATTTATTTAGATTTGAACCATATATTGTTTTGTATATATTTAAAATCGTCCTAAGTTTTAATATTTGTTGATTATATGTCAGTGCTTATTGATTTTTTTCAAATTTTCTAGGTTCAATTCATGCGATACTGATATCAAATTTGATACACTGGATCTGAGATATTTTTTCAACATAGTACAGAAGAAAATCTCACGTTAACACACACGACTTGGAAAAATGGAATATGACTTGAAAAAATGGTATATGATGATGACTTTTAGGCCGGGTGAACATCAACTCTATATATATAAAATCAGTTTGATTTAAAGAAGAAATACATATCAACAATCTGCAAAATAAGAGGTCTCAACAATGGCTTCTAAACTTCCACTACGTCTCTTCCAAGAAACAGATTCCTTTACTAACCTTGCCTTGCTTGCATTCCTGTCCACTATGCTATATTTTCTCTTTAATATTTGGTCTTCTCCAAGAATTCCAATCACCCACCATCCCCTCCCAAACTTCCAATCATCGGCAACCTCCACCAGCAGGCTATTTGCCTCACCAGTCGCTTTGCTCGCTCTCGCTCAAGCATGGCCTGCTCATGCTCCTACAGATAGGCCGAATTCCAACTCTCGTTGTTTCATCTCCAGAGATGGCTGAGCAGGTCATGAAAACGCAGGACCACATATTCGCAGATCGACCGTTGCTTAAGATCTTGGACACCCCCCCCCCCCCCCTCCCCCATGCATGGTTAGAAGAACACGTCATTTTCACCTTATGGTAAGCATTGGAGGCAAGCTAAGAAGATGACCACTCTCCATGTCCTGACTAACAAAAAGGTTCAGTCGATTCAACCCATTAGAGATGAAGAGGTCACGCTTCTTAGAAAGATCTCAACTTCATCAATCCCGGTGAATTTGACTGAGATGTTGAGTGACACAACTAGCAATATAGTCTGCAGAGCTATCTTGGGAAGTACCTAGCCAGCAACAAGAAAAAGAATGACGAATTCCAATACTCGCTCAACAAGGCAATGGGAATGGTTGGAGAGTTCCGTGTGGAGGATTTCTTTCCATCGCCCACATGGATTGGGAAGTTCACCGGATCGTATGATCGGGTGAATGAGGTCTGCAGGGTAATCGATGGTCTTTCAAGTGCTGTTATTGATGATCATGTTGCTCGTGATAAAGCAGAGAAGCATGATTTTGTGGATGCTCTCCTTGGTATTCAAGAGGATCCAAACGCAGACATAGTATTCACCAGGGATGAAATCAAAGCAATTTTCATGGTAAAATTTCTTCTACACATTAACTGAAAGTGCTTAACTTTAATTTAGATTGACATACAATTTCAGATCTCATCAGTATGTTTTAATTTATTTTTTGCAGGACTTGATTGATGCAGGAACAGACACATCACACATAGCTATAGATTGGGCTATGGCAGAGCTTGTTCATAACCCAGAAGCAATGAAGAAAGTGCAAGATGAGGTAAGAGGAATAGCAGGAAAGAAGTCCATGGTCGAACAATACGACACGAATAGTATGTACTATTTGAAGGCAGTTGTAAAGGAGAAACCCCGCTTGCATCCCCCTACTCCATTGCTTCTTCCTAGAGAGTTGATGGAGGATACTAAGATATTGGGTTATGACATACCAAAGAAAGGTAGAGTTATAGTAAATGCCACACCCGGACTATTGGGAGATGCCAGAAGAGTTTCAACCTGAGAGATTCTTGAACAGCTCCGTGGACTACAAAGGGCATGACTTTCAGTTTATCCCATTCGGAGCCGGACGAAGGATCTGCCCAGGATTGGCCTTTGCAGTTTCGACCTTCGGACTCGTGCTTGCCAATCTCCTCAACCGGTTTGAATGGAAGTTGTCTGGTGAATTGCGTGGAGAGGATCTCAACTTGGATGCAGCTCCTGGGCTTACTGGTCGTAGAAAGATGAGTCTTGTGCTTGTCGCTGAGCCTCGATCGTAAGATGATAATACAACCACTACTTGGAAAGTAACTAGTCTTGTGGTCCTCAGAAGATAAATCTGGATAAGATTAAGAGAGATTGTGCATGCATATACGTGGTTACTATATATGTTCCACTGGTGTAATAGTTATTATGTTCAAGCTCATTAAGGAGCTGATGTTTGAAGTTGTATTTGGAAGAATTAGAGACTCGTCTCCCTGATGTCTCCCCTTGTATCGATATATAATCAATAAAATTTCTTAATTACCCAAACTAAAAGTGACTAGGAAATTCATAGTCACAAATTCACCATCCCATACGCGAATATTCGCAAACAAATGAGACGGTAATATACAGATGAAAGTTGGGGTATTTAAGAATTAAAAGTTACAGTTTATATAAAAAAACAAAAACAAAAGAGTGGTTCTCATGCCCTAAATTGAGTCGCCGTTTATCCTGTGAGAGGTCTCCGCAACAAATTTACAGCCTCCATCCTTATACATATCATGAAAATGCTCTGTTTTTCACTTATTCTTGACTTCTTTTATTATTCTCTTCTCTTTTTCTCTTTTCTTCACTTCTTGACTTCTCTCTCTCTCTCTCTCGGTGTGATTTTGTTTTCCCTCTTCGGACTATCCTTTCTTCTCGTGGGTGTGTTTGGTTTGTTAAGAGAAGACAATATAGATTGTGAATGGGTTGTGTTCAGAGTTTATGTGTGGGTGTTATTTGCATTGAGTATTTGCTTCTTTTGTTTATGTCTTATATTGGACAAACAATAGTCTGACCAACTAAAATCTGATTTTAAAACATTTAAAAACAATCAGGTCATGCATACTTAGGCATTTTAATTTGAATATGTATTCCACTGCTCACCAAAGGGAACTTAATTTTTTGAAGTTTTATAAAGATATTTTTAATTTAGTGATTATGTTTATATGATATTATATGATTATGACATCTTAAAAATTCATAGTGTTATGTTTATTTGTATATTTGATTTATGTTGTATACATACTGTTTTAAGTTCCCGATTTTTTTCAAATTTTTTCTCGTGTCTTTCCCCGAATAATCCGAATCGAATTGAACAAAACCTCTATCGAATTACCACCAAACCCCGAATTTGTGACTATGCTAGGAATGGGAACTTCTGCCATACATTCATGTTTGGATATTAGGGCTACAACTTGGGTTGGGTTCAACACGAACCCGACGGGTTGAACCCATTTTTTGAACGGGTTGGGTTTAAAAAATTGGGTTCGGGTTTGCTTAGATACCAACCGAACCCAACAAGTAAGAATAGTTTTGATTTAACATGGACCATTGGATGTTTATTTTTTAATCTACACCACTCATTTTATTTTTACACAAACCCATCAAATGGAGTAACCCTAGCAGCCAACCTCCATGTTCTCTCCTTTCTTTCTTTTTTCTACTTCATAACAGTCATCTTCATGAACACAACAGCATCAAAATCATTCAAAAAAAATATTCACAACAAATATTTTCTACAAGGGGATGGCGAAAATGAAGAGTGAAAGACAGAGATGTTTGATTTGTTGATCTTTTCTATGTCAAATACCAAATTCGGGTCCCTTGGGTTAGTTCAGGTTTTGAGTGCTTACCATGGGTTGGGTTAGGGTTGGGATCACCAGGTTGCAAATCGGGTTAGGGTTGGGCTCGGGTTGAATATTTTAACTTCGGGTTGGGTTCAGGTTGACTCCAACCCGAATCCTACCTGTCTGAGTTGCAGCCCTATTAGAAATCCACAAATTAATCAGGCTGATATTTCATGATTATCATGTAATACTTTCTTATTTATTCGCTTTTTTTTTTACTAAATCATATTCCATAGGAAAGTGTTACACACAACTGTCCAAATGCAAACACACATGTTTATAATTTTTTATTAAATCATATACCCTATCTAATGAGTATATAATTTTACAAAAGGTGAAGTATACACTCAGATGAATTAAATGATATCATTTATAGAAAATGTGAAAAAAATTTCAATGAAAGGTATATACAGAGTGGGGGGGGGGGGGGGGGAGATCTAACGAGATATATATGACTGTATTACTACTATAAAAAGAATTGAGTGTAACAAAGTTTTTTTCCATATTGAAATGGGTCTAACCTACTGCTTAGTTGGTAACACCAAGTTAAATGTAGCGTCAATTACAGTCCTTGCATGTTTGAATTTTTTTTTAATTTTAAAATATTACAGTCCTTGCATAGTTAGGGTGATTAAAGACCACACGTGGGTACATAGTATAAGAAATCAAAAAATGAAATTTTATACCATTCTATAGATGTGTGGAGAAATGATGATTATCTAGGGGATGATCAAGTGGCCAGGGATTTTGCATGAGCTGGAACCAATTATTGAGTTAGATGTAAGATCCACTTGTGGAATGGATTGTGGTGACAACATCCCTTGTTAAAAGACTACTGAAATTTCTAATGCTTGAGTTGTACAAACTGGAGAAAATTGAAAGAAGAGGAATGTTGAATCCAAGTTTTACATGTTGATAGATGAGTTGGACATATGACAACCACTATTGCTAACAGTCACAAACGGGATGTTTCTGGTGAAATTTATGAAGTAATGATATATAAAATGTGAAGGCAACGACTGAGTTTCAACTTGTTTTTGTGTTTGAATATTTTCTTGATATAACTCAAATGTTGCATTAAAAATGGCTTGCCGGCTACTTAAATGACCATTCATGTTTTAGATACCTTTTTAGTTTGGTTACTCGTAGTGGCGGACTCAGGAATTTCTCTAAATGAGAGTTTTACACAAAGTACAAAAAAATTAATTATATATATATATATAAAACATATCTCTGATATAAAATTAATTTTAAAAGAGGCATTCATAAAAATCTATCATACCACTTAGAAAAATTGTATTTAGAATCATTCATTCATGTGTTCATTCCTAGATATATCAATTCAAATTTTAATTCCACAAAATCTACCTGCACTGGATTATTTAGATAGAAGAATTCTCATTCTCAACTAGAATTACTAAATCGATTCTTAATAGTATACATAAGATACATAATGAGTGTTGATATATAAAATAGAGGGAATGAATAACAATGTACAAGTGAATAACATACACAGAGTGTATAATCGTGTGTAAAGAGTATTTCACAAGGTAAGTGATAAAAAAAAGAGATGAAAAAACTTTAAAAAATATAATCACCACTTAAGGGTGTTTTGATATACTAAAAAGTTTGAGAGACCTACACAGAATAAAATTTCTTTTTAAAAAAAATATTTGAGTTTATTTTGTAAAGGTTTTTATTATAATTCAATAAATATATTCATATTAAACTCAGATTTTCAACTGTTCTTGTTTGTTTACCATAAAAAAAAAAGTGTTGATACATAATGTTTTTATTTTAGCCCCACTTCCAGTCCTATATGCGTCGATTGAAAATATCGAAGCATATACTCACTTTAGCGAGGTATATGTTCGATAACTTTTTCTTACAATTCCTATAAATGCATTTATGCAATTCATTAGAATACATACTTCAATTTTTATAAAAACGTGTACCTCATTAGATGAGTTATACTAATTTTAAAAAATTCAAAACACTTGTAGACTAGATCTAAGATTGAAAAAAAGACTGGATGTAAAATTATCAAAAAAAAATTTCAAGGAGGGGCTTGAGCCCCCACCCCCCCCCCCCCCCCCCCTACATGGCTCCGCCCTTGGTTACTCGTACGAGTATTGATTTTTTTTATATTTTATATTTACATTTATTTTATAATTTTAGTTTTTTTCATTAGGCATTTCCATCTATAAGGTAAACTATATTAGGTTTCAATATTAAATGTGATGGGAGTACTGATGAATTTGTAATCATATTTGATGATTTTATTATGTTTTTTGTTATTATATTTTTTTGGGATAATGTTAGGTACAACCTCAATTGTAATCTCACGGACAGTTTGCACATGTTTTAAATTTTTTAAAATAATAAACTTCGTCTAATGAAGTATATGTTTTGATAAAAATCGTTCCATTTAGAATTGAATGAACTCATTTTTAACAACTGATGTATATACCTCACATAAGGACTGTGTGTAACAACACCTTATTTTTTTACGTTCATATTGAGATACTATAGTAATAGAACATCTCAATTTTTCATAACATAAAATTAAAAAACATTATCACATAAATATTTTCTCGAAAAACAAACAATGAAAATCATTTTCCATAACACACGTTCAATACCACCCAAATTAGAATCTAGTATTCATTTTTCTGATAAATTCTATCTATAGTACCATAATACATGTAATTTGATGGAAATCATAAAAATGAATAATAAAGAGAACACCAATCTTAGCAAACACACAGACATGTACATGCTAATTTGAAGCGCAAGGGGAATAAGAAGCAAATTGAATGCCAATCTTATACCAAAACAAGAAATTGAACAAACACACATCATGTGCGCTGATGATACTAAACCATATATTTATTAAATGCCATGTCATCATTTCATTTATTCATTGTCACATAACTTTAATTTGATCCTTACTAAGATGCTGTGTAAGTTTAATAAGGAACACTATGATTTCCAAACCATAAATTTTGAGACACAAGGTGATCCATAGGGATACCCAGAGATCTCCTTTGGTTCATCAGGTTTGTGGCAGAAAGGGGGATTTGGTTAACCACTGCCTTCATGAGATCATCAGAGGGTTTTGGAACAACCTTTCTTATCTCATAAAGCTTTGCTCTAAGAGCCTCAAGTTGTTCAAGACCAAGTTCTTCTATGGAGCCATTGGTCCATTGTTTGTTATAAAATTGACTTGTCATCAACTTTGCCTTTAGATCTTCACCTTTCTTCTTCTTCTTGTCCAAGCAATTTGAAACCTCCATGTACTCATTGTTGAGCTCTCTCACAACACGAGCACGATTCTGGTTCGATATTTGGTCGTTTACACAAGGTCTTCCAAGCAGATGATCTGACACAGAGTCGACAGAGGGGTGGCCGAAAGTGAAAACATTGTTGCCAGGAGAGTACGCGATGAGCGCCACTTCAGCATCACACATTATAGACAGCTCAGTCGCCTTCTTGAAAAGCCCTGTTCGACGCTTGGAGAAACAAACCTGGCGAGCCTCCTCATTCTCGATCCGCTTGATCTCGATCCTCTTTCTTCCTGTTCCTGCCTTTCTTGGCATTGTCAAAACAAGTAGAAAAAAAATTAGACCTTACGAAGAATGAAAAATCCCTATAAACATATGAAGACTTCACTGCTTTTGATTTTGATTGAACAAATGTATAGGTGTATATATAATAATTTAGTGTGTCAATTTCTTATTCTATGTATAAAGGCAAAATTTTATGTTTCTACTATGTATGATTAGTCCATAGATCCAACTTATGATCTGGAGGTATTATAGATGTCAATAGTAATTGCATAAGTCTTCAAATTTAATCATTAGATGCTTTTTTAGTCTATTTTTAATTTATACTTTCCTTTTTGTGCAACAACTTGATTCTTATAGAAGTTTAGGTTCTGTTTTTATAATGATTTTTATTAAGATTGCATTTAGTTAATAATTCACTACTTTTTATTTTTTTCTATTTGTTGCTTCATTTGATTAATTATATTTTAATTATTTTACATTGCTATCATATACTTTTTCTCAAGATCCTATATTATGATATTTAAATATTATAGATCTTGATGAGATTTTGTTCAATTTGCGAATTAAAAATACTAGCCATTTTTAGCAGGTATTATTAATCTTTGTTTGCCTTTTGTATCATGACCATGAATATATTCTTTATTGATCATTTATTTTTGGTAGAACTTCGTAATTCGGTTTCACAACATGTGTTATTTGGTTTTAGTAATTTTTGTTTCTTCCTATTCTATTTCCCATTACAATTAGGCCTATCAGTGGCTTGGGTCTGGACCCAGATTTGACTCGATAAAAAGCGTGAAATGTCTAACCTGAAGGATTTGAGACCCGATATAGACTCAATCCGAAAGACTTAGATCAATGAAATGGATTGGGTCTGGATCCAGCCTGACCCGGTCCTATGGACCGATGGACCACCCTGAAATGTTTATTTCTTGACCCACCTCAACCCATGCCCTTTTTTTCTATCCAACTCAGATTACCAGGTAGGCCCAACCCAATAGACCAATTACCAATTAGGCCCAACCCATTACCCAAACCCAAAAACTCAATGAAAACAAAAAGGTAAAAGGCCCCTTTCATAGCCCAATTGCAATCCACACTATTTTTCTTTTTTTTTCACACACTCTTCCATTTAAGTACATGTTATATAAAATAAAGTATATACTTAGATGCAATAGTGAATTTTTTTCATTTTGAAAAAATGAAAGATAAAAAAAGTTCATACATTAGGATAGAACCTTGTATACTATTATAACACAATATATCAATATTTTTTGCAAACTCATTTTCAAGCTCAAACATCATTTCTTCATATTTTTCTTTTGTGGTAGCCCTCATAACATGAGTCCACATCTTGAAAAATTCATCACATTTTTCATTTGTTGCAAATTCTTTTCTCTACTTGACCAAAATATTTTTCTTGATGTGAAAGTGACATAACAAATGTGTTGTGGACTAAAATACAATGTTCAAGGCATTATTAACCCCTAATCTCGATCCTCACAATCACTAAAATGGTAATGCCATATTATCAAAGAGCTCTCTGAAGCACTGCAACTCTCATGTATAATTTTTCTTCTTTTCTGCTTCCATATACAAAAATGCAGCTGAAAATATTTTGTTTGTTGATGTAACACCATAAGTAGCATTCTATACCGATTTATTTTGTATGCATAATTCATCATAAAAACAAAAGGAAATGCCTTCACCATTGCAATGAATATAGGGTGAGTCCAAAAAATATCTAGCAACCTCCTAGAATTAGAATCCTCTCTATGTCATTCCACATAGCTAGCATCATATATTAGCTTGAATAACTGTTGCATGTTTGTAAGACCATCAGTTTCTTCTTTCTTTATTTTTGTCATTACGTTGTTTATAGTGGTTAGCGAAGATGCATTCAAGCCATCACAATCTTTAAGATGTGAAAGTATATCATTGGAACGCACTCCACTCTTTGTCATGCCTTGAAGAAGTAATACTCTTCATTCAAAAGTCTTCAACAAATGAATGGTCCTTTTTTCAATCAATGGGTGGTTATGTGTTCCATTCACCACTTCAATAATCCATTGCTCTTCAAGAAGATATAGTTTCATGCATTTCAATTTAAAGAACACCCACACCGTTTTATGGATATTGACACTTGCGTTTCAACAGGCTACAAGGACGATGAGGTCAATAATATCTTCATCACAACCAAGAATCATCGTGGCAAATGTCGAGAATCCGAAAAATCTGATTGACTAACAATGATCACAATATCATTCTCCCCTTCAACTTTCTTTGTCCATTCAACCATTTTCATTACAATGATTCAATAATGAAATCAAAAATATAAAAATTTCCATTAAGTTATATGTTACAATATAATACTATTTTAAAAACTAAATCATTGAAAACAATTCTCACCATAAATGTCATTAATATCATGGTTGAGTCTATCAGTTCAACAATAACATGATTTGGATCGACAACAAAATTCGAAAACAATATTAACATTTCAATGCGAATTCATATCATAAATATGTATCTAATCCTAAGTTTAACCAAAGCACTTTTCATTAAAACACATATTCGTTCAAATATATATCACACATAACATTTCAAAATTATTTACAACCTAAAAGAAATGAGATGTGTGTTCTATTTTAAAATTTTTAAAAACCTAAAAAAATAAAATGATGTAGGACAGATTATGCAGATGGGACCATCAAAAGTGGTCTACCAAATAAATTCAAGTCAATGGTCACGATCTCGAAATCGCACGAAATTTGACATGATGAAATATATCGAGGAGATCTTCTGGAATAGTTGTTTTACAATTAACAATTCTTATTTTTAAAAAATTCATTCATTTAGGCCTTTAAATTAGCAATTTTTCTATTTTTAGTAATTTTTATATTTGTGATATCTCAATTCTAACAGATCGGAATTGATTTCTATCAATTCCTATGATCATTTAGAATCTCATAGAATCAGAAAATTTAGTTTAATAATGTTACTATTTCTAGTAATTTTTTTAATTGTATGTTATTAGTATAAATAGCGGACTTATAACCTAGGGTTTTCAGTTTTTATCAATAATATTTCAAATTTCCTTGTGTTGGGGCTTCTTTCTTCTGGATTCAAGGATTCTTTGTGGATTCAAGATGCTTATGAGATCTCAATGCTGATTGGTCTTTTTATCCATTTTTCACTGCATTAGGTGGTATCAGAGCGAGGATTTGCCTGGCTTCGATGGCAGATAATAAAGTGAGAGACAATCAATCTATTGACGATGGTCGTGGGTTGGAGGACCTATAGAAAGCATTCGAGAAAAACCGCGATCAGATGCGAGAGATCCGTGAGATGATTGTTGGCCTGAACCTCAACGCCAACAACAAGCATCTTGGAGGTGATAGGTGTAACAACTGTGATTTTTAATCAGGTCAGGCAGCGCCTGACGGATCTTATAGGTGTCGTTGGGCACCTGGGCGACGGATCCATGAGGAGCCGTCGATTTCTGGGCGACGGATCCTAGAGGAGTCGTCGGGTACTCGTGCAATGGGCTCAGTAAGAGCCGTTAATCTGGGCAAATTTCAAATTCAAAATTTAGTCCATTTTTGAAAAGAACAGGTGCATTAATTGGGATTAATGAGAATAGTTGGTGTTGTATTTTTGTCCCCACATGCGTGCGAGACTATTAAGTTTCCTCTCTCTCTCTCCTTGCATTGAAACATCAAACCCTAAAATATTGTCTTCTTCTCGTTTTTGGCCACATTGTTGAGGAGCTCGGGAAGGGTTCGATCAAAGTGTTTTTGTGAGTATTTCTTTGGTTTATGAAGAAGTTTTCGATTGGTAGTGAGTCCTTCTGATTGTTGCTTTCATATGATAGTGTTTTAAGGTTTTCCAACCAAAGAGAAAGGAGTTTTCTACGAAATCTTTGATGTTATCGTATGATTTCGGGTCCTTATGTTTTAACCATAATATGATGATAATTTCATGAGGTTTTTTTTACAAGTTTTGATGTTGATATTGAATCTCAATGTATATAGTCGAACTCTATGATTTCTTAGATTTCTTATTAACTTTTCAAATGATTTTAATGAGATCTAAATGATTTTTTGGATCTGATGACATAGCTAGGTTTCTATGATATCTGGGATGTTGTATAGACCTTTCATGATTTAGAATGAATAAGTTTAAGTATACATCATGTTTAGGTTTATTAATCTTAAGTAAAATCGTGTTTTTTATATTTAAAACTTTGTTTTTGAACCCTACATGCTTAAATCTAAACAAATGATGTGTTTTCATAATTTTTGAAGGTTTAAACGTAGATCCATATTAGTATTCACATCTATGATAGATCTAGGGTTTTTTAAAAAATATTTTATTTAAACTCTTGGTTTGTTTTAATCGGATTTCGTATGCATGGCTTGATTTTTGATATCGATTCTTTCTGTTTAACAAATGTTTTAAAACGACTCATAATTTATTTTCAATGATAAGAGATTTAAAGATTTTTATAAAAAAAAATAATGAGGGTTTTGTGCTTCTGTCCCGAGACAGCCCTTTGAGAGCCGTCGAGAATGTTCGGGATGGCTCCCAAAAGAGCCATCGATCTGTTAAGGGACGGCCCCCATAGGAGCCGTCAGGTTGTGGTTTGGACGGTCCCTATGGGAGCCGTCGGGTTCTGTGTCTTCGGATACCTTCGGGTTCCATACTGTTTGTACGTATTGTGATTAGTTTGTATCGTTTTCAGGTCGGGTTAGGTTGCCTTAGACCTACTGAGTTATTTCAGATTTGTGGGTGGACCTAAGGTGAGTGGGTCTCGTCTCCTATGTAGTTTTCAATGGTTTTAAATGAATGATTTTAAATGTTGTTTTATGTACAACCCGAGCATGTCATATTATATAGGCTAATGCTTTACTATGTATCGTATTGAAAATGTTATTATATTTAAAACTGTCGCATGCATTTTATTAAAGAAAATATGTGTTGATCATGCATGCATCGCATTCGTCTAGGTGACGAAGCCCAGGTGGCTTAGTCTAGGTGACTACGGTTCAGAATGGACCCAAGTCTAGGTGACTTATGTGTAGGTGACATGTGTCTAGGTGACACGATTTTCTGTGTGAAATCCTTTTGGCTAGGTGCTGTAGATGGCTAGGTGCCATGAATATGGGCATGCATGCCCGTTGTATTCATACGCATTACATGTTTAACTAGATCTTGAGACATGTATCTAGAAAATGAGTTTTCTATTAAGTTTGGATTATCGAAAATTATTGTATTTCAATTATCATATTATTATATGTTGCAAATTGTTTTATTATGATATCTTATTAAAGATTATTATTTTGCGATATCAATTATTATTGGGACCTAAAGGTCCATTCACTGAGCATGTAGTTGCTCACCCCTCTTTTTTCAACTTTCAGGGTAGCCGTTGGTGATCGTTGATCTCGGTTGTGGAGATCGTAACTTGTGCTTTATTTTTCCGTTGTATTTAGGTGGTTGAATAAGCCTTTCTTTGGCATATAAATTTCCTTAGTCCATTTCAGCAAAAACAGTTGAATGATTGCATTAAGTTTATTTTGTATATAATCATCTGTGTTTAGGATGAATTATGTTTAGATCCTGGTTATGTTTTTTATTAGTATGATTTTAAATAAATCTCTTATGTTTTAAATATCTCGTGTTTTATGGAAAGTTAGAGGTAACGAACCGTATCAAAACTTTAAAATGGAGTCTTGGGTACGGGGCATTATAGTTAGTATCAGAGCATGTCCATTACACGATGGTGGGTGTGGATGGCCCCACACGAGGACGTGTGGCCTATTGGGGGGGGTGACTGTGACGCCTGGCCCAAACCCAAGTATCCCAAGAGGCTCATGGATTAGGTGAGAGTGAGAGTGTTTAGTCTCACATCGCCTAATGGGAGTAGTTAGTCTGTGCTTATATGTGAGCACAACTCTTACACACCAAGACGCGTTTTAAACCCGTGAGTCCACTTAGGGGCAAAACGGACAATTTCTTACTGTGTAAGCCTGGGGTGTTACAATAGGAGACGCGCTGAGGGATTTGCCCAAGGCCGACCTATTGCACCGAACGTGATTCGACGTCCTCTTCATTATCAATTTGATGATGATCAGGAAGATTCGGATGATGAAGATGATGGACTTCACGGATATCAGTCGGGGAGGCGGCGTATGAAATACAATGATTACCGATTGAAGGCGAATATTCCATATTTCAATGGTAATATACAGATCGAGGATTTTCTTAATTGGATCTCAGAGATCGAGAGATTCTTTGAGATGATGGAGGTTCCAGAGGAGAAGATGGTCAAATTGGTGGCATTTCGATTAAAAAGTAGTGCCGCTGCTTGGTGGGACCAACTTCAGAGAACCCGACAATGGTGAGGAAGAGCACTTGTTCATACGTGAAGGAAGATGAAACAACTCCACATGGATCAATTTCTACCATTAATTTATGAACGATATGTGCCCCCATTGTATCAAAATTGTCGCCAAGCCGCAATAGTGGAATCACAATTAGAGAGATCAAGAGTGCAGGTTATGGTTGATTGATCGATGGAGGCGATCGAAGAAAATCCTTCAAAAATTCAGAAGAGTTTGAAGATGGAACCCTATGATCAACATCTGGTTGAATCATATATTGATGAGGACTAAAGTAACAACACAACTAACGGCGATGATATATATGATGGTGCTGAGATCGCAAACGAAGGAGAGCTGATCAACTTCATCGTTGAACTAGAGATCGATGAGGACATGAGCAATAAAGAAGCTGAGGATGTTGTTTTCTCTAGTGATTCTGAAGATATTATTGGAGGAGAACAAGAGGAGTTATTTTCACGATCTTTAGCGGTGATCCATAAGATGGAAGAACCCCTACAGAAACTCATGTTACAGGATATGTGCACCATTAACAAGAGTGTTTTTGATGTCATCATCAACAATGAAAAATGAAGACTTTGTGACTACTAAAATGGTGAAGAAGTTTGGGCTACAAATCGAGATGCATTCAATTTTCTACATGATCGATTTGATTGAGAAGAAATTTGAAGTCAAGAAAACATTTCTTCTCTTGCCAAAGGTGAAATACAAGGACACATCAAATGAAGAGCAGAAGAACTCGAGGACGAGTTCTTTTGAAGAAGAGGAGTCTGATGTAGGACAGATTATGCAGATGAGACTATCAAAAGTGGTACACCAAATAAATTCAAATCAATGGTCACGATTTCGGAATCGCATGAAATTTGACATGATGAAATATATCGATGAGATCTTCTGGATTAGTGGTTATACGACTAACAATTCTTATTTTTTTAAAATTCATTCATTTAGGCCTTTAAATTAGTGATTTTTCTATTTTTAGTAATTTTTAGATTTGTGATATCTCAATCATAACAAATTGGAATTGATTTCTATTAATTCCTATGATCATTTATGATCTCATAGAATCAGAAAATTTAGTTTAAAATTTTACTATGTTTAGTAATTTTTTAATTGTATGTTATTAGTATAAATAACAGACTTATAACCAAGGATTTTCAGTGTTTATCATTAATATTTCGAATTTCCTCTATGTTGGGGCTTCTTCTTTGTGGATTGAAGGATTACTTGTGGATTCAAAGTGTTTATGAGATCTCAACGCCGATTGAGTCTTTTTATCTATTTTTCGTTGTGTTATAAAATAACATAAAACAACATTCATTCAAAACTGTGAATATCTATATGAGACCATATGAAAGATATTGTTGAACAAAAATGATATGCACATAGTCACAAATCCTAGAAAAACCCTACAAACTTCCACCGTCCCAAATCCTCCAAAAACCTATATGAACACAAATTCAATATAAGTTTTTACATCACTGTTGTTTGGAGAAGAAGACTCCATGCCATGAAAAATTTTGAGCCGGACCTCCTGGTCGACGAATCCGCGGCCAACTGCGACCACCCCTCCTCCTCTGTGCCTCCTCTCATGTGCACGGGAAGGAAGATGGTTTGAATGCTTGGTGGAGTGGGTGTGAAATGGATTTTTTTTTTGTATAAAGGGAATGGTAATGGGATGGTGATGGTTTAATTAAGAATGTAAAATGAATCTTTTCATTCAAATCTATTTAGATCTTATTTGGCAACAATTAAAAAAACAATTTTAAATTTAAATTTTTTAGCTAAAGTTAAAAGCTATTATCAAACATGTAAACTTAAATACATCATTATTACTAAATTTTATCTCTGAACTATGTCTTGAAATCTGTGTTTCATAAAACAATTATCATCATTACACTCCCAAAAGGTGTGCATAAAGCATAGAAAGGTAAAAATTACTTTTCAAATCGTGTTACCAAACGAGGCCAAGGGTGTTTTAGGAGAAAATAAGGGATGTAAATAGAGACACTTACTGTGCGTTGTGCGATTGCACAGCGTTTGCGATTGCAGGAAGCTGCTTTTGCAATCATGCACCCAAACAGTTTTACTGTAGCAGCTTCTTGCACTCAGATTTCAGACAAATAGGGTGCGTTTGTTTTGATGAAAAACTAGTTGCGTACGCTAGTTTTCGAGAAAAGTAATTACAAAGGAGTGTTTGGTTATCTCCTAAAATCATGGTGAATGGAGATTGTTTTTCATAACTGCCTTAAAATCCTGATTTTGGGATCAGGCAAAAAAGAAGGTATGTCATTTCCGTGTAATCTTTTGTTTCTTAAAGTTTCATTCAGGACTTTTTTTATGACAAGAATATTAAAGACTACAGTTTATATGATACATCAAAAATATTAAATAGTTTTAAATCAGAATAAATAGTATGATATTTAAAATCATGTAAAATATGTTTATTTGAATTACAATATATTTTTTATATCTGAAAAGATAAGACAAATATTTTAAAATACATGAAAAAACATCTTTTAAATTTGGAAAGATGATAGACATTTTAAGATACTTATAGAGTTAATAAATATTCTACAATATTTTTTTGTTGAAGAAAAGCTAAAAAATATATGATAAATATTTTTAAAAAATTGATTTGATGATATCTTTATTATTATTATTTTTTAAATTACGTAAATGAACAAAATATTCATAAAAATATTTTTTAAATCTTGTAAATCATAAATCACGTTAAATAAGATAAGGCTTGTTGTTTGAATATTGAATGGGTCACAATATTTTTTTATAGAGAAAAAAGGATAGTTGGATAAGGCTTGTTCTCAAGATTTGAATGGGTTGAAGATTTTTTAGTGAAAAAAAAGAGATTAGATCTAATATTCAACGTGAAAGTTTGAAATGCTAATGCTTGTTATTATTTTAAAAAAATTATCTCAGATTTTGTAGATTTATTTAAATTAATGTGTGAAAAGAATATGTTTATTATTATTATATTTTTTATATTCATAGTTTGATATTAATGTATATATATATATATGAAAAAAAGATTTTTAAAATTTATGGAACCAAACTCCATAGAAAAATTTCATGTTAATATTTTAAGGGAAAACAAACGATGGAAATCATTTTTCATAAAATAATTTTGATACAACCAAACACCGCAAATAGATTTCATTTTTTTGGAAAAGTTTTTACACGTAAAAGGAAATCCCTAAGAAGTCAAACTACATTAAACCAAACAGGCTCATAGTGTTCAAAAACTACGATTTCAAAAGCTAGGAAAGTGAACTTCCTGCAGAATCAGTTTTAAAATCCAGATTCTTATAGAATTAGTTTTCCAATCGCGTAACCAAATGCACCCTTAAGCCAAAGTTTGGTTAGAGATTGGGTGAAATAAATGAGGATAAAAGTAGAATAATGATAAAATGATGTTTATAAGGTTGAAATAAATAAGAATTTGTATATTGGAATTAACTGTTATAAAGTGTTATAACTATTCTTGTTATTTTTTAAAATTAAATTATTTTAAGTTATTCAATCTATTTAAATATATAAGCATTTATGAAATCTTTATTCACATTTTATCTACAATTTAATAAAAAACGTTGTGAGATCCATAAAGCCACATGGATATCCCTTGAAAAAAGAAAAAAAAGCCACATGGATAGCCCGTGAAAAAAGAAAAAAAAACCACATCGCGCGTCCAGTCTACTCTGCTGGTCCCTCTGCTCGCTGTCAGATAGTATTGAGAAAACAGATGGCCTCGTGGTGCGACGGCATCGAAGGAACCCGTCTCCTTATTGCTCCCCGTAAGTTGTCAGTTTCCTCTCCCTTTTGGGCACAAATGCAACCCTATTTTATTACATCCAATATGAGACGGCATTTCAACGGCCAAAAAAAGCTCTTACCCTGCTATATTTTCATCTATACTAGTTTTCATTAAACGAGTTGAGATGAGGTCATTTGAGGCTGTTTCCAGCTTTTCCCCCTTTTTTTTGGGTGCAAGGATCATTATTTTTTTATGAGAAAGACGTGGGCAGTCAATGTGAAGGTGCGCTCGTGGTGATGGTTTCAGTTTGTCAAGTATGTTTACATTAATTTTAAGAGTTGTGTATGATACTCTTGAGTACATATGTTTTCTTATGTATTCGCAATGTGCCTATGGGTATGATTGATAACGGACTTAAAATGAAATAAGTATGATCACAAAGAGTTGCGTTTTCATTATAACTGGTATGTTCTGGTAAACACAGTGCTTAAGAAAAGGTAATGTATGGCTTGGTGGTCTAGAAGACCAAACAAGTGCTATGTAGAAAGGACACTCAATCTTCGGGTTTTAAAACTGTCTTCATGGATATACCGAGAGATTATCCTTCCCAAGCCAACTATCTATTTAGACCATTCAATATCTGATGATTTATGTATATATAATTTTTTTGAGAGTACGTTGGAGCTTCATATTAATGATGAATGATGCCCCTCAAACGTAGACCGGAAATGACGAATCTCTAAAAGAGAGCAAAATTTATAAAGGTCCCCTTTTGAGAGCGACACCAATGAGACTCGTGAGGCCTCTTCCCCCTCCCTATTGCCCTTAGACCCCAGTTAGAGCAATATCCCAAGCACGAAGAAACGTCATGATGGGTTCCCAAATATTCTTAGGGCTTGTTTAGATAGAGACATAAACTATTCTGGAGCTTATACCTATTTCAGGAATTGTTGATTTTATCAATTGAATAAGTGATTTTCTGTTTGGTTGTGTTTTCAGTTATTCTCGTTGTAAAACGCAATAATAAAGGTTGGAGTATTTGGTTGATAAAGAATAAAATGTGAATAAAGTGTAAAAAGTTGATTTGACATGTGTACCCTATCGATGTATAAAGGTGATGACAGATGATTTGATATGATGACATGTGATTTAATACGTAGGTCCCCTTATATTAGTGGAGGAATAACACAATTCCATTGGAGGACTTGGAATACAAATACGAGCATATTCTCATCTAATTATGCATAGCTATACCCACTTATTCTCTCTATCCAAACACCTTTTTTTTGTTATTCTCTTCTATTCCCACCTATTCCTCCCCTATTCCACTATCCAAACGCCCCCAATGTATACTCTTTTATTTTGGAATATGGCCTCATTTCGTGTTCATCACACACCCCAACAAGCTACATGTTGAATAATGACCATAAACTTAGCATGTTCATACCTATCTCTTTCCTTGACCCTTCGACAAAAGAAACCCCACATTTCTTCAACATTGGAGAAGGTACAATTTTCCCCAATATCTTGCTCACTTTCAGCCATACACTTGTGCAGTTGTGCCAAAGAGGCAACCGAAAAAGTGATGATCACTTGAAATTTTTGTTACTCATCATTATGGAAAAACATATTTTCCTTTGGCTTCTGAATAAGTTGAATATGGGATTAGCTGAAAAGCCTTCTCATTCTTCTTTGTCATATTCCTTGTGGAGGACACAAGTCACACAACATACATTCTGAAAACCTACAGGATGACTATCCACATCCTGATGACCACTGTGCAATTCATCATCAGATGATAAACTCTTTTTCTAGAAAAGAAACATAACAAAATCTATCTATTTTGCTTCTTATTCTCTTCATCTGCCTTGATAATAATCCTACAATTCATGACACCACATGGAAGCCTGCATTTTAGTGCAAGTCTCTCTTACAATCACAGTTTGTACACTTCCATCTTAAGGCTCCATCAATTTGGAAGGGATTTCACCAAGAAAGTCCTTGTGTAATTTCAAGCAAATATTATGCATCACGGAACTCTTCCTTGACCGCTACAACATAGAGTAGTCAACATATTAATCAGCTGGTGCAACAAGACGATCAATTAGAAGAGACCAGCAACATACATGAAAAACAGGAGATATGAATGGAAATAGTAGCCAGGACAAATATTTTAGATCTTTTAGGGCTCCAACAAAACTGATTTTTTTTTCATTTTAAGGTGTAAAACTCAAATTTTTCTGAAAATAAGAGATGTCAAACACAACAAAAGTGCCTCAAGTTCTACAGTTTATATTGATGTGATAAAGAAAAAGTGATGCTGTACTACACTTGTTCATTGAAAATTGAAATACTCCTAACTTAAATATGACAATGCTACACATTGTAATCAAAATTGATTTTAAACCACAATACAATTTCCACCTTCTCTCAAAAATATAGAGATCTGTCCACAAACAATAAAACAAAATACAATTTTTAATAAACTCAAGCCGTTAAACGTCACAAACAATGATTTCCAAACTTCAAACATTGTTATTGCCTTATTGGTCTTTGAATGGGCTCCTCATGTCCCTGCATTGCTATGTCCTCATCTCCTCTTTAGATTTCTCCTCGCACTGGCAAATTCGGGAAGCATTCATTAGTTCAATCATTCCTTCTACTTGTGTTTTCTTGGTCATTAATGTTGGATTTATTAGGGACTTCGACTCCTCAATTACAAATCTCTGCATCATGAGTCTTTCAATGAGTGTTTTCGAATCTCAATGGAGGTTTCTGGTGAGATGGCCTAAATCAGCAGACCCACCCATTATACACTACCACATTTTTCGCATGGTCTTATCAACATGTTGGGGACACCTCCCATTTGATAGTTGGCTGAACCGGCTAGATTCTAAATGCCCCCTCTCCCCCAATCCTTGTAATAAGGCTGATTCAGATGAGAAGTATCACATATTTCTGAACTTATCCATGTTGTGGTGCTGGCACTCATTTCAAACAAAGTGTACAATATTTTGAATCATGATGAAATTCTTTCCCACTGTGGCATTATTTTCATAGAATTTGTTGATTTCATATCATTTTCTTGCTCATCGTCTATTTTTTCTACAGTTGCACACACTTCATTTGGAAAAGAAAACAATGTTGAAATTGGGGAAAGTCAAATTCTTTCTTTGCGGCATCCTAAATCAGGTAATTCGATAAACTGATCAGTTTCATTTCCTCCTTATGAATCATTTGTATTGTGCATGCCACTTTTCCTATCATAGATGTTAATTTGGCAATGATATACCACATTTACTATCATGGCCCAAAAAGACATATCTCACAGTGCTTCAAGACCATATTAGTCTTCCTGGGAAGTCCATCAAACAAAATTTATGCCATTATATTTTTGTCGTTGAATGTTGACCGAAGTTGATGATTTTGAACTGCAAAAACGCTTGTTTACTCTTCATAATTATGACCCAATGTTGAATTATAAAGTGTTTTAAGGGAATTCACGAACCTGGGGGGTTAGGTTGAGCAGAGCTTAATGGAATTTCGTGGAATGTGTTTTCTTTTTTTTATACTGAAATAATGTTTGGCAACCTACCTCTATATTATTAAGGGACTGCCCAAAGCAAAGTTTAGATAAAAATAAAAGCCCCATAGGCGATATTACAGTAGAAGAGACATCGACTATAGTCATCGCTGGACTCCTTTGAACCAATTCTCCACTCAATAGCCTCTGAAAATAAATCGAGCAGGAAATTCCTTTCCAAACTAAGTAAGTCGATATGACTGCCTTGGAAATCTCCCTATCCGCACTCCGCTGCACCTGTAATGAGCCTCCACAACCTGACCCCAAATGGACTTCTGGTCCACCAACTATCGCCTTGTTCATGTCCTCCAAATTCGTAATTCCTGCTCGACCATACCTCTTGCGGCTGCAGATTTTATCCCATTTAACCACATTTACCTTGTCCCCCCATCCTTTGCCTCATTCCAGAAGAACCACCTTCTGATTCCCTCCAAATGGAGAAGAATTCCTTTAGGGATTTTGAAGATCGAGAGGAAAAATATGGGGAGATTGGAAAGAACAGCCTAAAGAAGTGTAAGATTTCGCCTGATACTAAAAAATATGCTCTTCCACCTCACAAGGTTTCTTTTGAATCATTCCACCGGAGGCATCCATTCGGAATTTGACACTTTACCCAAATGAAGCGGTAGCCTCAATGACGAGTTGGGAAGGACTTCACCATACACTCAAACACCCTTACAAGATTGTGTAACTCTCCACGATCCACATGATTATCTAACATGGATCTTTTGCTAAAGTTGATCCTCAGTCCAGACAGCAATTCAAAGCATCTACATACGAACTTCACACCCCGATTGGCAACCTCCTTTGCTGTACATAGAATCACCGTGTTATCAGCATATTGCACATGTGAAATAGCTGGGCCCTCTGGACAATATCTCAAACCTGTAATTCAACCTCCCTCTGCCATCTCCACCATTCTACTAAAGGCAATCGTGACTACCACAAAAAGCAGGGGGTAAAGAGGATCTCCTTGGATGAGACCCTTATTCGTTGGAAAAAATGGAGTGATCAACAAACTTTCTATTTGGAGCATTCATCCAAGTTATATTGACATGTTTAGCATTTTTTGTGAAAGAAAGTTGTGTTTGACATACGCCATCTGATTGAGCATTTGGACGAGAAGAAATGAAAGGATCTTCCAAGGAAAACCTAGTTATGGGGTTGTCTTGTCTTTGAGGCATTGTGTGTGTGTGTGTGGTGGTCCGGGGTTGCCAGTAGAAATCTCCTCTATTGCGCTCCTTTTTGTTTAGGTTCATAACTCGGGTTTTGTTTTTGTAATGGCTTTTGTCTTTAGGCATTCTCTTTATTTTAATAAAATTGGGGTAGGATGCCTACCACTTCCTTCAAAAAAAGGAAAACCTAGTTATGTTGGAAACACATGGGATTGCATCTTAGGAAAATTTCAATCAAGGTGTACATATAGTTTAGATTCCTGTTCTATCATATTTTTCTTTTCTTCACCCTTTAGTAGTTCACTGGAAGCAACATCAAACCAAGCAGCAGCTTAAGCTTTAAGTGAAGATGATTAGCCGCATTAATTGTTATTTTTGTAATGTGTATATTACAACCAAATCAACTTTCACTTTTGAAATGAATAATCTCCTTATTAAATACCATCATCACTACATTCCCTCTGTTCATTTTAAATCTCTGGCTGAAGCCTTTTTAGGAACTATATTAAATATGCAACACCAAACTTAATGTTTTTGGATCTATAATGTTCTTTGCATTTACATTTTCTTACAAATATGACAGGAAGCCCGACATGTTACATCTATACAAATGATTCTCTTCATGAATTGCATTGGTTTAAGCAAGCTTATGGTTCATGGTTCCTAGGCGATTATGTTTGTGAAGGTATGTGTTCAAATATTTTTAAATTAATTATACAGCATTTCTTACTAGATGTTTAGTGGCTGCACAGGCAGAGATGCATGCCACATTTTACTTGGACAGCGTTAGATGAAAAAAAAGAATGGATGATTCGTTCAATTCTCCTTTAGTGAATGCTTGAAATTGAATGCCTGTATTAAATTCTCCAGTTGTCTTTTTTTTTTTTATTGTTTTTGAGATATTCACAATGGTTTGGAAATATTGTTATTGAGAGAATATGAGACTAAGAGTTTTTGCTGTCAGAAATTTTTTTTCTTTTCGGCGAAACATTGTAGAATACAACCAGAATTTTTATAACATTTCAGATTGAGGTACAGTTCCAAAGGGAAAGCAACAAAAAAAAATCTAGGGTCACTACAGTAGCTGATCAATCTACATACAGGACCCTAGAAAAAAAATACAGAATTTGAAACTATAAGCAAAAACACAGCTCAAAATTCCCGCATAGATCTACAACCCCAAAAAAAAAAACACAGAGCTGATCAGACAGAGATATCTGGTCTGCCCTGAACCAGACCTACTTCCTCTTCCTCCACCTAATTTTTTTTTCCAGTCGTTGATGAAACCATCGGTGGTCCGCCAGATATTCTCAAAATATTTGGTGACACCCTTGAATACCACCTCGTTTCTCGTGAGCCAAATTTCCTAACCCATAAAATAAAAATTTGAGCCACCTTAGTCCTAATACTCGTATCCCCCTTTTTCTTGAGGTCCTTGCCTGCTTTCAACATATTATCAAGGGTTTGAAAATCATTATTCAAACGTGCAGTCACATAGGTACAGCCACAAAATAAGTGAACCACTGTCTCATTTTTGCAATAATAAAAAGGACATGCAGTAGCACCACCCACTTAGATCTAGAGATTCTAGACAACCTTGTTGTAAGCTTACCTAGGTAGGCATGTCATAATTCCCTGAACCTTCAGAGGGACCTTGATTCTCCTGTCACTGAATTTATTAGCAGCTAACGGCTGAGTCAGGCTATCTATCATTAACCACGTGTAGCAAATTTTATGGAAAAATGTTCCTTCTTACATGGATGCTATGCCACCATCTTTCCCCTTCGCTGACCTGGTTAAATTGCTGCAGCAAGATCATGATATTCACAAAGTCTTCCACCTTTGGATCAGTCAAGTTTCTTCTAAAAATTGGATGCTAAGCCACCCCATCCACAGAATGTTGCATAGTGCCCATCAAGCAAGAGAAATAAAAAAAGAGAGGGAAAACATACCATCACAGGTTCCTCCCACACTGCACATATTTCCAAAACTGGAAAATTGACCCATCCTTTATAACTGTTCTGAATTCCTCTGCATGATCCACTGTGTCCGACCAAATTTTGGATAGTTTATGCGCCATATTTGGAGTAAAATATCACGGCCAACTATCTCTATGGTATCTTGCATTTATCACCTTGCCTTCTCCATAACTATTTGCAAATTAGTGCTTTGTTCATATCGTCCAATCTAAGGATCCTCAAACCATGACTCTTTTTTCTGTTACATATGAGGTCCCAATTCACAAGATGGACCTTCTTCATTTCTTCCTTAGCCCCACTTCATAGGTACATTCACATAATTTGTTCAATTTTACTAAATACTCCTGTTAAGAAGATGGATCAGATCTTTTTTTTTTCATGTTAAAAACAAATTTATAAAATTTTCTGATAGACTAAAGAAGAGAAAAGGACCAAAATTGGCAGGCAAAAACATTAGAGGTTGCATTCATTTAAGTCTCATTTGAAATGTCTAACAATTAAATCGACAACAACATTAAACACCTCGTCTCCTTTGTTTGGGGTCTTTTAATTAATAAAAGTTCCTATCCTTATTAAAAAAAAAAAAAACATTAAACACCTCATCCGTTTCAATTTTGAAATCTCTAATGGCCAAAAAATGGCTAGAAAAAACAAAATAGTACTACAAAGAATTTAGATTTTATTTTACTTATTTATCTAACATGTTTGATCAATCAAAATCAATCAATCATGATGGTAGTTTTTTTTGTTGACTATCAAATCTTGTGTGATTTCTTCAAGATAAAGACCAAAATCTCTATGTGCACAATTAGTTGGACCTCTACTGCGATATGATATCATGGATAATTAGTTACTTCTAAAATAATAATCATTTTGAGTCTTAGAAAAACAAAACATTGCTGAGCATAGAGTAAGGAAATAAAATTACACAAGAAATGATAATTATTGATCAAACTTTGACCTGTTATTTACTTTTCATGCAACAAAATACTGTTATAATTTTAATCAATAAGATTGTTGTGTATAAAAGTTTTTGAACTTTTCTTGCATTTGTGTGTTTTCATTTTATTGTCATTATAAATTCTGTTTATATCTGGTGTTAATTTAGCATTTTTGATGTATTATGTAATCATTGAATAGATGGCAGCTTATATATTTCAACACCAGTTGATCCTGTATTCATTCTTTTACCCATATTTGAGGAAGCTCGAATGAAGGTATTATGCAGTCTAGACCATTATGTTGTCCATTGGATCTTCTTTATGTTTTCTAATCTTTACATTATGTACTTTGCTTTTAGTTCTCCCTTGTTTATTTTTACTCTTTCCCCCTTATGTCTCTTTGGTACTCAACGTCTATTTAGATATTCTAGTCCTTCAGAATGCTGACTCTTGTTTGTGCAATACAAAAACACAAAAATAGTAGCCATGCTATTCTGATTGTATAAATTAATTGCTGTATATTTTTTGCTTGAGATTTTCATATTCCTTGTAATTCACTCTAAGTTGTCATAAAAGTTCTCTAAAAGTTCTGCCACGAACAACCTTGTTCCTGATTAATAACTTGACTTGAAAACTGTTTCAAAAACATTTCCTCCAAGTCCCTCTTCTTCAAATGGATAACTGTAGATTTGAGAGTGGTTTGAATAGGTGTTTTGCTACTTCTTATGATTAATTATAGTTATTTGATGTACTTTGGGTAATGCTTTTCATGATGTAATGATGCATCACTAATTTTTTGTTTTTTATGCTATTATCATTAGGGGATTCACAAGTGACAAAAATTGATTAAAACTTGGCTTTATGTGATACATTTGGATTTTCTCTTTATCACATTTTCTTTGTTATCTACTGTTCTTTTATAATGCAGTTTATAATTATATGAACTTGTTATGGTTTATGGATTCCTTATTTTATGCATATATGTGTGAAATGTTATGTATTTGTTGTTGCGTCCTTCCCGTGTTAGTGTTCTAGTTTTCATTTTATGTCATACATGTCCCTATTATGTCGTATCTGTGTCCCTTGTCCGTGCTTACACTGCATTGGATTTAATTATTTATGCAAAATTTGATAAACCGCTAACCTACCATCACTGTATATTGGTTGTACAGATATATTATGTTTTACTTATTTGATAAGCTTTGTAAATGCAGAAGGGGAATGACGTTGGGATGTTTAGGCAATTAGATGAGATAATATTTATTAATGGCTTCCCAGGATATCAGCACCTCTCAAATATTGCAGAGGGTTGCATGAAGCTCATTTGTGATGTTAAAGGTGACAATTTTTTTTCTTATATTTTTTCAACTTTTTTTTAACCTTATAATTGAAATGTTTTGCATTTCACTTAATAATATAATAGAAGGATGAATGCACAAGTCTGCTGGAAAAGTCTTTAATTTGACTCTTTTTTTTTTCCCCAAAAAACCCATGAGCACATTACAAAAATAACAATTAATGCCGCTAATCATCTTTACTGCCCATTAAGATTTTTTGGATAAGCAAGAGGTCATCTTAAGATTTTCTTGATTTAAGATAGCTCAATTTGAGCCTTTTCAAATTACCTTAACTCAAAGCTTTGTCTGGTCCGTTAAACTTGAATTACCTTACCTGATCCGAACCCCATGAGTGGCAAGTTGACCTCAATTAACCTATTAGATGTGATGAAACACCATAGATGGAGAGAGACCCACTAATCCACTAGGGCATAGGCCAATATATATTTATATAAATAAATATAGATAAATAATGAAAAGTCTAAACTGCACATTGATATATACAATGTATCTAATACCACTTGAAACGCTGTGAGAATTATCGGGAGAATCTTGAGGGTCAATTGTATATAGATATGAGTCATTACAGGTCTTTTTAAACACTTTAAAAAGAAACTCTCAGACAAAAGACATAGATGAGTCTTGACTGAGGGTCCTAGACTATTGTTGACATAGTTGGACAGTGGGAAACTAGTCATGGAAGGATTGGGAGGATGAATGGAGCAAAATCCTTAACAATAAAAGGTGGTGATGTTAGTGTTTGTCTAGAGTAACAATATAGTTGAAGCATTCTAAATCATTATGATATGGATTTTGAATATGAGCATACTTGGACAAGCAAGGAGTGAAACAGAATCCTCCCAAAGGCTTGGCTAGTGGTGAAGGGACACTGCCTACTAGAGGCCCCTGGTTCCATAGTTGCCAGCTACTCAAGTGGAAACAAATATACACAGCCTTGTGGGATGATTTTAGTGGGCCTTGGTTCACAGTCTATTTTGGGTCTATTTGATCAAGTATCTCTAATACTAGTAGTGGTCTACCACTGTATGTTTTAAAAATGGAAAATGCTACCTAACAAAAAAATATGGAAAAGGGCAAGCCTTAAGTTGAAAGTAGGCCTATCAACGAGTCATGGGTTGACCTGGACCCGACCCAAACCCGACTCAATAAAAGGCATAAATACCCAAACCGAAGGGCTTGATAATCAAAACGGGTTAGGTTTGGGTCCACCCCAACCCGATCATATGGACCCGATTGACGCAATCCAAATACTATGTGATTTTATTTATTATGATTCAACCCAACACCCATGATCCAACCCAATATTTATAACTAAATACTGAATAATCAATTAAAATTTTAAGCATTTAAACTATTTTTACAACCTTTTGACTTTATATAAAATATAATAATCCAAATCGTATTCCAAATGTTCCATCATAAAACATTAAAAATCAAAATAGTGAAGAACTATTTATAATACACTAGACTCTATTTAAAAAAAAACAAATGAATCCATTGTTGGCTCTGAAAAGTTCCTTGACCTCTCATGGTTTGACTCAGGTCTGTTAGTGGGTTGACCCGATCTGACCCGAGACCCGATATGGACCCAACAATCAAATGGGTTAGTCCGTGTCCACCCAGACCCGACCCGGACCCGATCCATTGACAGGCCTAGTTGAAAGTAGATAATAAAGTAGTTTCACTAGAAGAGAAAGGGATGGCAAGTGATTTTCCAAACAATAATCCATACAATCTGACAAAAAGGAAAAGGACCATCATCCAATTTCATTCAATATTGTGCCATGATGGTTGTCTTCCAAAAGAAAAAAATAAAACAAATTATGAATATGACAACTCATATGAACTGACAGAATCACAAAGGGAGCATTGGAAGAAAATCCTATATCATGGGCAAGTCAGTCATTGGAACAAGATGAAGAAGATGATGAATGAGGTTCAATTAAATAATTTATAAATTTTAGTTCATTGATATGGTCATTGGTGTTGAAAGTCATCAAGATAACCCCCAACTCTTTTTGGATCTCAAGTTAGCATGAATTAGGTGAGAATCTACAAGTACAAACACATTGGTGACTAACCTGGTTACTAACAAGCCATGGCTTCTCTGGTTTTTTCTGCGGTCACAATGAGAATCGAGGCTCCCTCTGAATTACCCATGGTGATATCAAATGTTCAGAAAGTGGCAGTGATATTATAGGAGAGCACAGATGATGTAGGGAATGAAGAAGCATGTCTAGAACCTTTGGTTTTGAAAGAAGCATAGTAAATGGGAATATTGTCATTTATGGATGGATAACTACTCAACATGCTCTTAATGAACCAAGTTAGTGGAGACACAAATAACCATTGCAATTGCGTTTCAAAAAAAATAAAAATAATAATACTAAGCGAGCTGACCAAGGCAAGGAGAAAATTAACAAAGAACTGTGCCACACATCTCTACCAATGTAAGGAATCAAATTGAGTCTTCTGCCATTAGCGGTTCACCTCCCTATGCCGCAAAAGCTGGGGCTTGTCAATTGGAGATCATGCTACCAAGTGAGTTTCCAAAACTGATTTAACATACTCTGGAATGCAATGGAGGATAGCCTAGCAATTTTCTAGAGTGGTACGTAGACAAAATATGCCTAGTCCTTACATACAGAAGAATCCAGAAGCCCAGTTACCCTTGGCGACATGATCCTAGCTTGGAGTGTTAATAGAACCGGGAGCACTAGGGCATCTTCCCTACATGGAGGATAGCCTAGCACTTTTCTAGAGTGGTACGTAGACGAAACCTTCAGACCTTAACCCCTCGTTTGGATAGCGGAATTGAGTTATTCTGGATAGATAACTATGCCAGTATAGATAACAAATCTACAAGAATAAAAGATTTTCTGTTTGGTTGTATTCTTTTTATTCTCATTGGAAAACGTAAGAATAAAGGCATGAGTTGTTTGTTTGATAAACGTACCACTCTAAAATATAAATAAAGTGTAAAAAAGTTGATTTGACATTTGATAGCGGTATAAGACTAGGCATAGCGGTTGATAGGTGATTTGATGTGATGAGGTGTAAAAAGTTGATTTGACATGTGGGCCCATGGGAATAGATAAGGTGAGTATAGCTTATCTCAGGGGTTGTTTAGAATTGTTATACTCTCTTATACTCGTTTAAACTGGCTTAGTAATACCAAGTTATACCCTTCAAACAAACAACTATTTTTCTTATCCATTCCTATACCACCCTTATACTGCCCTTATACTCGTCTATTCCGTTACACAAACGGGGGGTAAATGTAGGGAAGATGCCCTAGTGCTCCCGGTTAAGGGGGAGCCACAAGCTACTCTATTAACACTCCAAGCTAGGATCATGTCGCCAAGGGTAACTGGGCTTCTGGATTCTTCTGTATGCAAGGACTAGGCATATTTTGTCTTGAGCTTATCTAGAGTGTGACCCACTTGTGCATACTTTTTGTATAAACAAAGGCAAGTCCTAGCCCAGAAAAAAAGGTGTCTATGGGTTGTATGTAGCTAAGGTTAGGTCAGGGTCCTTTTTGGTAAAAAAGAAAGGTATCATCTAAAAAATATTTACAAGTGTGAAGGTCAACTTACAATTTTCAGTACCGTCACACAACAATTTCATTTTCAATGCTTGCTAGTCTATGTCATTTTTTTTCACACATATCAAGTCAGTCATTTCTCTTAATGTGCTGGTATATCTTGCACAAATGCTATTTATACTTTGACATAATATCAAATAAATGTTTTCTTATGATTCATTTGGTAGGTATTACTGGATATGTTAAAAAATGCTTATCAGGCAGTGCTATTTTTTTTTTCAGTCAGGCTACTACAATGTTGATCATATTAGGTGTTTTTTTTCTCTCAGAAATTGGTACGTCAAAGTTTTTCAGGGTAGATGATTCGAAGGTCTTACATTGGCTCTGCCATAAGGTGTGCTGATTTTCTGGTTGCTAGAATTTGAATGTATGGAATATTAGATATTCTATATGTATGTATCATCAATGTATTCCAGTGGAAGGAAGAATGCAAAATTTGGTTTACTAACTGTAATGGCAATGCAATACTGAGGTAATGAACCTACCAGTTTTATGCTTTCAGATTTGCAGCTACTAGAATTGTGGAATACTATCCTGCTGGCAAACTACCTGTTATTATAATTTAATATGCCAGAAACTTGGTTCCTGTTTTGAGTTTTTCTATTTCATCTCATGTATCATCTCCACTCTGGTTGTTTCTATGAGAAAGGATTTCTTTCATTGGAGCCACTTTGATCAACTTTATTTAATAAATTCCAGCCCAAGCATGGTGCAAGCGCATATCAATTCTACCCCCCAACACACACACACACACACAACCCTCACTGCCCAAATAATAATGAAATAAATAAACAGACAAAATCCTCAGATTGAAAAAATAATCAACACCAACGCTAAAACCAAAGCACTAAGTTCCAAAATTTAAAACGAAGCAAGGGGAATGTTATTGAACACCTATCTAAATTTTTTAGATCTTTGAGAAAGCCGTCACATGCTCCTATGTTTTTCTTGATTCCTTCCTACAGCTTTGACTGTTGTAAACTTGTTTAAATTTCTTTTTACTAGTGTTGTGGGGGATTACTGTTTATTAAGGTTGCTATATTTCTTAATTACGTCAGTTTTTGGAATCACACATTCTGATATTCATTGTTTGAGTCATATTTTCTTCACATTTACCATATCATGGTTTTTTTCACACTTGCAGGTAAATAATTTAAAGCAAACATTAACCACATTAGACAGAAATTATGCTGCACGGGAAGAAAAGGAGACATGTAAGGTTTTGTCGAGGATCTAGATTTAAAAATAATACGATTTTGTTTATGTTTATTTGTGTTTAGCATAAAAAATACTTGACACTATAAAATAAATTATCACTTTTTGCATGAACTTATCACCAATTGAAAACCATAATCTCCAAATAAGAAGTTTAAGTTTTAAAGGAAAGTCATCTATAAACTCATGTGTGTAGGTCTACAAACACAAGAAAGATACATTTGCTTTGCTGTGATCTAATGCTACTTGATCCATTCATCATATTATCCTTCTAATGATTTGACTTGCTGGTGGAACTTGTCTAAATGCTTCTCTGGGAATGAATCTTCATTTCAATTAAGTATTTGACCATTTGCATTTCTTTCATACATTATTTTTTTATAATTCTGTTATGAAATTGCTATCTTCTTTGGGTTATTTAGAGTCTAATGATGAGGACAGAAACTATACAATGGTATTTGAGTGATTGAATGCTTCCTTAATTTTTTTTTATTGTCATATATATGATGTGATTTTATACTGGAATGACTACATCGTGATTTCTTTCTTCATTTTGATATATTTATATTGAAATTGGAAGGTCATAATCTATTGGGTAACTAAATAATTCAGTTGTCAAGTTATGATTTGAAGCTCCACCAATAAACAGGAAGAGAGAATATTAGTTTATTGCATTTGATTTTTGTCATCGTCACAATTAGATTAATCACTGTATGCTTCAGAAGAAAGTCATGGAAGAATAAGGGTGTTGCACATCATTTTGAAGAGATCAGACTTTTAAAGAGACTTATTCTTGTGTCTTCTTACTTTTTCTTGATACTTTCTTTGTTAACTGCATAAATTAAGTTTCCCTTACTGCCTACTGATCTTGGCCAAAAACTTCACGACATGCTGCTCTCATTGTATTAACTAGTAAAAGTTTTCCATTTTCTCTCATCATCTTTTTGGAGGGTTGTTGTCAGGTAGACAATTGGTTGTAAATTCTATCAATCTAATTGTTAGACTATGATTTCTTCAGGATATCCTTCGTAACTGAGTCTTTTTTGTTGGCTGGACTAAGCCTTTTTTGTTTTTAAAATTTTGCTACTTCTGTTAAGGTTTATCCTAAATTCTATTTTTTGTACATTGTCATTAGACACCATTATCACTAATTTATGTGCTGCTGTTGGTACAGTAATTGAGATTGTGTCGTTATTGGGAGAATACTTAAAGGATGAACCTTGGTTGAAGCTCCTGTGCAGGCATTTAGAGTAAGATCCTGAATAACTAGTTTCTTTGAAACTTCTTTGAAACGTAAAAGCTCAAATTATAAAAGAATTTTTTTTCATTTATGTTAACCAATTGTTTTTTTCATAGCATGAGCACTATCCTGCTTGCTATTTCATAAACTCTGTTCATGTAGATGATTGAAACTTGCCATGTGTTCACTGTTCACAGGCTGAACATTGAAGACACCGTAAAAAAAAGCAGCAACGAAAACATTCATAGAGCTCTAGAAAATACTCCATTGGCTTCTCATCCCCTAACGGTATGTTAAAAATACATTTTACACATTTTTATTTCTCGCATATTTTTTTCTTATATTATGCATTTTAGTTGATGGCACGCCTTCCTCAACTCCTTTTTCTAGGGAAAAGATGTGAATGGAAGGAGTGCTTCAAGTAGTGGAAAACAATCTAAGAAGCTGAAAATTACAGAAAAATCACAAAATATCAAAGATATGTTCTTCAGGGCCTCCAGAAGAGGGAAATGAATATGATGAGAAGTTGAATCTTTAGCCCACAAGAAATTGATTATTGCCTCAAGCATTAGCAGAATGAAAATTTGGCATTTTCCCTACCTAACATATAGTGCCCATGCATTATGGTGTAAGCCTTAGCACCACATCGAAAGAGATATAACAGGTACTCTTTCCTATATTTATATGGTAGATTAATTACTATATTTTGTAAACCTGTAATTTTGGTTGTTTTCTTTATAGAAGGTGCAGAACTTTTATGCTGTATTCCAAGATCTGATCACAATTATTCATGTGTTCCGTCAAATTTGTTTTGCTTTTTATGTATGAATATTGTGTCAGATGGTTTCTTTTTTGTAAACTTTTAGAAAAATGTATTTTTTTTAATGAAATGTATTATTATTATTATGGTAAGAGTGGTTGTTTCTATTATTAATGCATCTTGATATTAATGTATGCAACTGATCTGTCCCTTCATATCTGGGTTCAAGCTGGGGCTTTGTCTGCATGAGCAAGAATTTCATAATAGGCCGTGCTTAACATTATTCATAAAACTATGGTAAAATGGTAAATGATGGAATTCGTAAATCACGACGCACTACTTTGGGTCCATTCCTTGACCAACAATTTTTTTTTCTTCTGCTCTTGGGACCTTTTTTTAAAAAAAATTCTTTACCCTTATGGGCTATAGGGTTGTCTCAATTTTTTTCTCCTAACTTTTCATAATACTTGAACTATCTCTTACGGACAGAGTTACAAGAATACATAAATATAATGTGATACACACAAAAATTATATTTATAGTTACATGTGTTTTTAATAGTTTTTTTACAGAGAGCATTCAAACTATAAGTCTTGTCGATCTTTATTATCAGTAAGTGAATTCAACGTACATAAAATAGTTATAGATACATTTTTAAAGTATCATTAATTATTTCATCTTTGCACTCGTGCATGTAGTGGGTCATGAGAATCAGTTAGATCATCTCCCTAGATTGCATAGATAGGTGTTCACGCATACAGTGAGTGATATATCTACAAAATATATACAAAATATTTGTAATTAGTTCAATATATTATGTAACTTCACATAATATTTTTGTAAACCGAGTGAAAATGGTTATCCCGTCTACTAGTGGATTTTAGCTTTAATATTCCACCGAGATTTCAACACATCATCTTCGACTCCTAAAATAGACCACCTTTTGGGACAATTAGCCTCCGTTTAATAGAGAATTAAGTTATTTTGAGATTAATAACCATTTTAATATAAATTTGGATAAAATGATTTTTTGTTTGATTTTGTTTTAAATTATTTAAATTATGAAA
This sequence comes from Acorus calamus, assembly GCA_030737845.1. NCBI lineage: Eukaryota > Viridiplantae > Streptophyta > Magnoliopsida > Acorales > Acoraceae > Acorus > Acorus calamus. The sequence continues at coordinate 6,030,442 of CM060873.1, read as the reverse complement.
CATAATAGTAAAAATTTTATCATTTGAATAAAATTTGAATAAGGTATGGATACGGATTTATAAAAGATGAAAAAATAATGATAATCGTTTGATAATTAATTTAAAAGAGGTAATGACAATTGATTTGACATCAGACCCACATTTTTTTGGATAAATAATATAAAATAATTTAATTGTAGGGGTTGATTGAAATTCATATATCATTTTATATCAGTTAATTCTCATATACAAATTCTAATATATTTCAGCATTTCAAACACTAATTTTAATATTATTCTGATTAATTTTATTTATTTCAGAGTTATTCTCGAACCAATCGGGGCTTAGATCCCTTTAATGATGTGGTCCATATATCCTTGCATGATACAAAAATGGTTTCAATCGAGGTTGGTTTTGGTGCGATCGCTTTTGACCCTCCTGGGTTGCACATCGCCCCGACACGGGCTTTCACGTGCCAAACGATCTCTTACACGTGAATCACGCAGGTTAATCCACTTAATGCCTTTCCACGTGGATGTTTAAAATGGCGGTTATAGGTTCGTGTAGGGCGGTGTCCGTACAAAGATACGGTATGACACGCCGCAAATAGCCTTTTGATCATTTTAAAAAGTGTAAATATATTCACCAGCTCTAAAAATCGTTTCTGAATCATATGAGGTTGGGCATATAATTTTTTGAATGTTTTTGGTGCTTTTCAAATGATAAAAATATTGGGACACAAAAACCACCCATAGAAACCTCAAAACATATTTTTGCTCATTTTCAATTAAAAAAAAACATGTCCAGGCATCTTAAAACATTTTCAAACAAAAAATTGAAAGTATAATGTTAAAATTTTTTTTTATATCTATTGAATTTTCATGATAAAAATATTAAATAAATTAATTACTTGAAAAAATGAATAACTACATGTATCTAACTAGGTTGATATCTATATAATGTTAATAATTTGTATAATTCAACTACAATTCAAATAAAAATGACATGTTACTCATTTATTTGAATGCCCCATGGGCCTACGGGTCGGGCCCACGGGCGGACCTGCGGGCCAGCCCGAACGGGCCCAATTTAGGCGGGCCTTTAGGCCAGGCCCGGGCCCAAGCCCGGCCCGCCCTGAAGACAGGTCGGGCTTTCGGGCCTCGGGCCTATTGAAGACCCTTATTTACAAGGATAGAGTCAAGGAGAGCCTTCCCATGTACACTCTGTAGCAGTAATAATTATACTAGCATATATATACAGTGGCGGAGCCAGGAATATAGTTTAGTGGGGGCAAATTTTAATAGTAAAATTTATGTAAAGAATGTGTTTAATTAATTTTATTTAAAAGATTTTTTTTAATGGTTATATAACTTATTTGTTAAAAACTTTAAACTATGCTTATTTCCTTAGAAGAATTAAAAATAGATGACAGAAGAATATGTTTTACCTTGACAAAAAATATTTATTCAATATAAATAAATTACAATATGTATACGTTATAGAATAAACCGTCAAATGATATTTAGGTTGCATTTGCTTGCACTATTGCAAAACTGATTTTAGACAAAAATTGGAGTTTAAAATTGATTTTACATAAAGTTGGTCTCTCTACAGCTTTTGGAATACTCAAATTTTAAGCATTTTTTCACATAATCTTTCTGCAGCGTTTTGCCCTAGTTTTTCCATTTGGAAATGGATTTGAGTAAAATAGCTTCATGCAAATCCAAAAACTACCCAAACCCGTTTTCAAACAGGAAAGTGAATGGATTCATTCAAAATTATAATTATATTTTAATAAGACAAAATATAAAGAATCATATTTATCCAAATATATAAAAATATTAACTCAATATTCTCTTCCTATATACTTTTTTTATGTTGAATCAAAAGGGAACTAAAAAAAACTAAAAATAAAATAATGCTTATTATTTTTGTAAATATCAATGTCAAACATTTTTATTAACAATTAAAACTATTTTTTTCTATCTTATGTCCATCAAATTTCACCAAACTAAAACACAGTAATAAAGTGAAGTCAAGAATGCTATTTCTACTAGATTAACATACATATGGCCCTGGTTTGCAAAAATTGAGTGGGGGCAGCTGCCCCCGCTCGTCCCTCTCTGGCTCCGCCAGTGTATATACACACACACACAAAAAATGCTATAATGTATGATGTAATTAATAAAAACATGTACATATAATCCCATGTCATATATATATATATATATATATATATATATATATATATATATATATATATATATATATATATATATATATATATATATATATATATATATATATATATATATATATATAGGAAAGTGATTACCTGCGGCGAACGGCAGGTGCGGCGTCGATCGTGGGCCGTCGATCACGGGTCTATCGCATCGGACGGTCGGGGGCGATTCATCTCGACCGTTGGATGCGATGGACCCGCGATCGAACGATCGACGTCGTTTCCCGCACCCGCCGTTCGCCGCACTGAATCACTCGACTATATATATATATATATATATATATATATATATATATATATATATATATATATATATATATATATATATATTTTTTCGATAATATGCGGTCGTGCGGTCTAAATCCATATAACCCCCTGCAATTTTCATAAATCTATATAACCCCAAGTAATCACACCTCTATATCCATAAAACCCCCTTCGTTAACCTTCCATCCGTCTAGTTAACAGGGCAGGGGGTTATATGGATTTAGGCCAGATTATAGGGGGTTATATGAATTTTTCTCATTTTTTTTCTCTACATGTGATTTAAATATTTTTTTCGCACATTATTATGTATTCCCATATCCATTTATTCTCTTTACCCAAACAATTTTTTTTGTTTATTCTCCTCCCCGAAAGACAAACATCAATTTCAATTGTCATTCAGATTTGATCGGCGATTTTCATTTTTTAATGTTGAAAGAGAAGATTTGAACGTTTTTTTTATGCGTTTCGACGGTGGTGCAAACATCCAGGTTTTACGATTTTCACGTTTTTTTTTGTGCGATTTTCAATATGTTGATATTTTTTTAGATCCAGATTGAACGGTGAAATGAAAATAAAAATCGAAATCTGTTTTTTCTCAGTTTGATCTGTGGAGAATATTAGAATTGCACCGTTCATCTTTTTTCATTTGCGACCTGAGTCTGGAAACAAATTATGGTGATCCAATCAGGTTTGGTTTATTTTGATCTGGATAATTGATACTGAAGTGAATTTTTTTTATTCTCTAAATCATCATATAGATATTTTTTTGTGCGATTTTCAATATATAGATATTTTTCTCAGTTTGATCTGTGGAGAATATTAGAATTGCACGGTTCATCTATTTTTGTTCGCGACCAGATTCCGAAAATAAAATATGGCGATCCAATCAGGTTAGGTTTATTTTGCTCAGGATAATTGATGCTGATGTGATTTTTTTTTCTGATACCGTTTTGAAAATAAATTCAGATACATAGTGTATCTGGATTTAATTGTATGCATATATGTTTATGTATGATCTGAACAGTCAGTTTTAATGGTCTGTATGTATTATTGTGTCAGTGAGCATTTTTTGTAGCTTTGAATGATCATTATTCAACTCATTAGATTTAATATTTACTAGTTTGGATTCTGTAGATGTTATTTTCAGTTTTAGATACATGTCTATCTTGAATTTGTATTCTAGCACAGTTTCAATTTGACTATATATAGAAATATGGAATTGATTAATGTGTACCCTATTAATAGTGATTGGCTATTGACACATATATATAAAGGTTTGAAGGACTTTATTTTTAAAATCTATGTACTGTTAATTAACATCTCTAGTAATTAAAATCCCAAATTGTTTGTTTTGGTTTAAGATACAACATTGTATCTGAATTTTAATTATATAACACTTGACAACCCTTGTATTTCTCAACAGACAGCGAGGACAATTTGATGGATGACGCATTTGATGACTCAGTCCATCTGGAAGACATTGACAATTCCTGTGATATGGAAAGCAGTTTACCAAAGGAAGTGTCTGATTTGGCTGAACAGCAAAATGTGAATGAGATAGTAGCATGTGCAGAACAGTTTATTCCATCTGTTGGGATGTGTTTTCATTCTGAATCTGAGGTGCGATCGTTTTATAATAATTTTGCTCACAAGGTGGGATTTGGCATTGCTAAGATTCACGGGAAAAAAGATGAAAATAGAAGGCAAAGGTTCTTTTCACTGGCTTGCTGTAGAAATGGGAAGCATGTGCCATTTGGAAAAAATGCGTTTAATGCCCGTTCTTCGATCAAGACTGGTTGTGGTGCCAGGATAAACATTAGTGTGAAGGGAAATGAAAGTTTCTTGATATCAAAAGTGGTTTTAGATCATAACCATCATTTAAGCCCCCTTAAATCTCGCCATTTTGCGTGTCATAGGAAGATTGATCCTATGTCGAAACGAGTTTTGGATATTAATGACCAAGCTGGAATTAGAGCATCGAAAAGTTTTAACTCATTAGTGATTAAGGCTGGTGGTTATGATTGCATATCTTATGAGGAGAAGGATGCTAGGAATTATTTGTCGAGATCTAGACTTGCCAGGCTAGGGGGGAGACGCCCAAGCTGTGTGTGATTATTTTGTTCGTATGCAAAAGAGGAATCCAAATTTTTTTCACCTTGTGGATTTTGATGAGAATTTCAGAGTGAGGAATATTTTTTGGGCAGATGCAAGATCTAGAGCATTATATGAGTCATTCTCAGATGTGATTTCATTTGATTCTACCTATTTGACTAATAAATATGACATGCCTTTTGCTCCTTTTGTTGGTGTTAATCACCACGGTCAATCTGTTTTGTTTGGATGTGGTTTATTGTCTAATGAGAACACTGAAACCTATGTGTGGCTTTTCAAAGCTTGGCTAGAGTGCATGTCAGGACGTAAGCCGAATGCTATAGTCACTGATCAATGTAAAGCAATCCAGGGAGCTGTGGCTCAAGTATTTCCAGAATCTCGTCACAGACTATGTTTGTGGCACATCATGAAAAAGCTACCAGAGAAGTTGGGCAGGTAAGCACTGTTGTGTTTTGTGTTGAGGTACATTTTAAAATTCAGATACATCGATGTTTTTCAGATACACCATTTGGTATTTGATGAGTAGTTAATATAGTTATTTGTTTGCAGCTTCAAAAACTATGATGAAATTAAGAAACGAATGAAGTCCATCGTTTATGAGTCTCTTACACCTGGTGATTTTGACACCAATTGGCAACAGATGATCGAGGAGTATGGAATGTCAGAGAACATGTGGCTTTCATCGTTATTTAATGATCGTGTACGATGGGTTCCAGTATATGTGAAAGAAACTTTCTGGGCTGGTATGTCTACTACGCAAAGAAGTGAGAGTATGAATGCATTTTTTGATGACTATGTTAATTCAAAAACAACATTAAAGCAGTTCGTTGAGCAGTATGATAATGCATTGAAAAGCAAGGTTGAAAAGGAGGAAAATGCTGATTTTCATTCAACAAATTCTATCATTCCGTTGCTAACTGAATTCCATTTTGAGAAACAATTCCAAGAGGCATATACACATGATATTTTTAGGATGGTACAGAACGAAATCAAGGGAATGATTTTCTGCAATCTTTTACATGTATCAGATGTGGGCTGTATCAGATATTTTCATGTTGATGATATTTCAAAGGGCAAGGATGGAGTGACAAAAAAAATAGCGTATCAAGTTCGTTTTGATGAAGGTAAACAGGAGGTTAAATGCCTATGCTGCCTTTTTGAATTTAAGGGTATCATGTGTAGACATTCTATGAAAGTCTTGATACACATCAATATGATGGAAGTTTCACAAAACTACATTCTTGACCGTTGGCGGAAGGGCATTAAACGAATGCACAATTTTGTGAAAAATTGTTATGTGGACAGCATGTCAAATGAGCAAATGTGGAGGCACCATGACTTGCACTATAAGTTTATATCAATCGCTGATGTTGCTGTTGTCTCTCCCGAAATGTTTGAGTTGTGCAAAAAGCATCTTGATGTTCTGTATAATGACTTGACAAAACAAGTTATTGATCAAAATGAATGTAGTGCTGGTGATGAGCAGATTCCAGATTCAATTGTGCATTCGCCTTTCAAGGTTCGAAGTAAAGGACGACCTCCTTCAAGAAGGAAGGCACCAAAGGTTTACAAGCCAAGGAACAAGAAAGCAAAAATACCTTAAGGATCTAATATTTTTTAAAGGTTGCAGTGGGTTTTTTTTTGTAATACACATTTGATGTCATTGTGTGTTATTTTAAATGTGTTTGTGGACTTCATTTAACACTGTCATTATGTTTGATATTGCAATCAATAGTGTGTTGCAATTTATACAGGCTTTAAGATACACATTTCACATTCAGATACACCACACTAGTTAATTGACAGGTTTTCAGGTAGTACCAATTATGAACTACTATGCTGGGGAAGCAGCCAATTAATATGATTCATTTTTTAAATATAGTTTTCAGATACAGTAAAAATTTCAGATACATCTATCACTGCATCACAAAGAATTCAGATATGAATTCCCAAATGTTTTGCAATTTATGCAGGTTTTAAGATACACATTTCACATTCAGATACACATCAATAGTTATTATCTTCTAGCCTGATAAACAGTCAATTATATTTGCTTCATACTAAAAAGTCCCACATGCATGAACAATAGGCAAAATACATTCCACATACAATTGAAATTCAGATACATCATCAAATTCAGATATATCATCACATTCAGAAACATCATCACTGTAGAAAATTCAGAGACATCATCACATTCAGATTCATCTATCACTGTATCAAATACAATGTTAAACACATCAAAATTCAACAATACAGTATTCCAATCAGATTCACATCAAAATTCAACAATACAGTATTCCAAGAAATCAACAAAAAACTAATCAATAAGTCTGAATTTGTTTTTCATGAACAAACACTATTCCTCTGCTGATCAATGCTTCATGTACATTTTTCTGACCATGTGATCTTCATCTGTATACGTACTGTGCTTGTCATTCAGAAATTTATGCATAATGTGTGCTCTTATTGGTCTGCACTTTTTCTTATCCATGTGATGCGTTGCCACTTCCTCGTTTGCTGCATATTGCTTCATGATGTTTAGTATGACTGGACCGCAATCCATCCTGTCAATAAAACAACTCATATTATGATACAGATAATAAGATTTGTTGAGCATTTATATTGAATGTTACTTACGACATTCTATCTTGCTGGGGTGCATTTGCGACTGAGATGATTTTGCCACCTTTGTTGGCACTAAAATATTTCTCAAACTCTTTCCTCTGTACAAATTACAGATACACAGAAAAAACATATGTGTGATAAACTAAACTTATTTCATATGATAGGTAGTAAAACTATGCAAAGTATGATGAAATGTTACCAATTGTGAAACCAACTGTAAATGGCTGTTATCTTCTGTTTCCACAGCTGGAAGGAGTGAATTATAATGTCGCCACACATTCTCAGAAATGTCATACACCGCTAATGTCCAATGGCCTTGGTTGTGCAGCGGAAAGTGTATGTATCTGTGGAAGTTGAGATCTACCTTCTTGTTTACAAGGGCATCAAACAAATGCTTCTGATTTTCATTTAAAAGCGACTGGGAAATGTTGGCAGATACAAAATAAGACAATCCTAGGTCAATTGATTTATCTCCTTGCTCAGCATATAAAATCTCTGTGTATGCATCAATGACCTAGTCAATTATAATTTTTCGTAAAGAGTTAGACAAATCATTTTCATTTTCATACATGTTTTAAAATACGAATATATCTTAAAAAAAATTTCAGATTCATATTATAAATTACACTATATATAGCTGATGATACATACATTGCTTGGGAATTCATCTTCTTCTGAAATTGCTCTCATGTCTTCATAATGCACCACACCAATACTTCCTTCCCATATTGCTCCCCTGCATTAAAATGTAAACCAATTAATTGCTGATTATAAAAGCCATATACCTCTTTTTAAGATACAGATGTATCTTAAAAAAGCTTTTAATGTTTTCAACTGAGCAATAACATAAAAATATAAATCAGCAAGGTAGGCTGATTAACAGTTTTTGTTCATTACCTTCCTTCTGTGAGTGTCACAATGTGTTTAAGTTTTTCCAAGTCTTGTATGTCCATGAGCTTTACAACAGCAGTTTTGGGAAAGCTGTATTTGAATTTTTTTTGTTTCACATGCTGTTTGTCTCCCCTCCCAATATTTTTCCTCTTTTGACCCCTGGCCTTATTTGATGAATCAAATGTATATTTGAACTCAGGGTTTTTTGTGCTCTTACGCTGTTCAGCTTTTCTGATGAGAGTTTCTTCAACCACTCTTGCCTCTCAGTAGCTTGTCTTTCCATCTCTTTGTCTCTCTGCAACAGGTTTACATTTTCCTCTTCCATATCCGCCATCCTTTTTTGTAATTCTGCCAATAAACTTGTATGGTCTTCATCATTCACCGGTGATTGATTTCCATTATCACTTTCACTTTCTTCACCTATTTCATCATCACTGTCTTGAACAGAATCAGTGTGATTTTCACTATCACTTTCACTTTCTTCACCTATTTCATCATCACTGTCTTGAACAGAATCAGTGCCAGCATCTGATTGGCCTTTAGAAGAAGTCCTATTGCCAAGTTGTTTAATCCGTAGCTGAGCTCCTCAATGATCACCTGCAGCAGTTATTAAATATCAGTCAATAAGTATACATAAAATCCACTCACAATTTCAGATACATCAACCTATAATTTTGATATTTAAATATAACTACCTTAAAACAATAACAATAATGCTATACATAGTGACTTTCAAAATAATCAGAGCTGTATTTGACGAGAAAGGTTATGTAATTATTAAAAAAATTAGAAATTATCTTTCAATGAAGGATAAAATTTATATTTTAAGATACTGTAGTACTTCAAAGTTCTAAATCAGACATATAAGATTGCTATTTATGCAGATACATGAGTAAACCCACTGAATTTTAAGATATCATGTGTATCATAAAATATGAAATTAGCTGTAACTAAATGAGGTACACACATACAGTTTATATTACTGATCAAACGTAAATCATTTTTAAGATACAGATGTATCTGATAAGCTCAATAATGTCATCTTTAAAAGTCAGCATCACTACTTCGAGAACTGTTATACCACTTTAATTTGTATTACATAAATTTTTTTTAAGATACTGTAGTACATCACAGTTCTAAATCAGACATATAAGATTGCTATTTATGCAGATACATGAGTAAACCCACTGAATTTTAAGATACCATGTGTATCTTAAAATATGAAATTATTGCTTGCAGTTTATATTACTGATCATACATAAATCATTTTTAAGATACAGATGTATCTGATAAGCTCAATAATGTGAGTATTGCATGCATTTAAGATGGAAATTCTTCTAAGTACCTGATTTTTTTTTCTTGATTTTTGTTTTGGCCATGGCTTTATGCAGTTCCCGAAGATCTCATTTTAAGAGCCGTGGAAATTTGTTTGCCTGTGATGGTTGAATAATGCGTGTGTGTTCACATAACCAATACTGCATAAATGAAAACCTTTGATTAGTGAATGATTCAAGGAATTGCATTCAATTTTAAAATGTTAACTGCAGATGGTTTCTTACCGGTAGTAACATGACACATCCTGCGACACTTAATGGAGTTGATGGATGCTTTTTTATGGACTGCATGATAGTTTCCAATATTGAGGTGGACCACGCATAATCCTTGATCTTGCTGATGTCATCAACATACTTGAAATAACCCCAGCCCAGTGTTTTTCCACTATTTGTGTAAAAAAGATAGACAAATAGAAACAGACAGCATAGTTTTGTAAAGTCTTCAAAATCTATTTTTGTTTTGCCTTTGAATGCTTGTAGTAGTTGTTCTCTTACTTGTGGAGCATTAGGCCTCTTGACATTTTGAAATCTTCTTTGTACAAAAGATGTCTCTGGCTTCCCTCCCAAAGAAACTGTGTGAAAAATACAGAATTTAAGATACAGTATAATAAGTAAATTCTTTAAAATTTTCAAGTGAACTTGCTATATTAAAAAAAAAATTACCTTCGACTTTTTTTTTCCTGATTGTATCCCAAATATTAAATCCACTTCATCTTCTGTGATTTTTATTCATTTTCCACCAACGTTGAAGTTGTCAGACTGGTGGTCAAACGATTGGATGATGGACAGTACATCATCGTCATTTTTCTTTGTCATGCTATAGTCATACGATTTGTCAATGAAGGACTTAAAAAGGTTCCAAAATGGAGTTCTCTGCAGCAAGTCCAAATGCTTTTTGCTCAATTCCATTGTAGCGAATGTTTCAAAAATTATGGGGATTGATGATCGGTATTGGGGATAGTACGCTTTGTGTCTTCTGGTTCAGCAACTCTTTCTTTCGGAACTACAGAATTAACACATATTGTTTTCTTAGTTGCAAAATAATTCTTGTGATATCTATTTATGCAATATCAGTATTCAATGCAATCCTAAATGACTAATATTATGTCATAGTAATGCACTATTTGTTGTTCAGGATACAGTTGTATCTAAATGTTCAAATCAGCATATGATAAGACAAATAAGCAGATAGGCTAAACAGGACAAATCAACAAGTGTTTTTGTAGCAACATGCATTACAATTCCTGAACACACACCAAAACATGCCATTAGATGTTTGCTATTTCAGATACACCAAAGGGATTTACGAAAAGGTATAAAACATTATTAGATATGTAAAGGTATTTGGTTTCAGATACAAGTATCTGATATAATTTATCATTTACCGTTTTGTTTTTAATTATGTATCAGATACACCAAGTGGATTTGGTTTCACATACGAAAAGGTATAATACTGTTTATATTTCAGATACTGTCTGAATTCAGATACACCAAAGGGATTTACGAAAAAGTATAAAACATTATTAGATATGTAAATGTATTTGGTTTCAGATACAAGTATCTGATATGATTTATCATTTACCATTTTGTTTTAATTATGTATCAGATACACCAAGTGGATTTGGTTTCACATACGAAAAGGTATAATATTGTTTATATTTCAGATACTGTCTGAATTCAGATACAAGTATCTGATATAGATATTTTTTAATGTGTTTTCTATCAGATGTTTAATATATCAGATACAGAAAAGGGATGCTTGCTATATCAAAGGTTTTCCATTGCACTGTATGGATTTTAGATACAAGAACCTGACATTTTCATTTATGAATTTTCAAAAACATGTATCTGAAACTCTGTTAAATATTACTAATCTATAATGTGCTTAACTCTACACATGTAATCGAACAACTCAGATTTACATATTAAATAGATTAATTTCAGGTACACACAGTTCTAACAAATTGATTTCACAATTTTGGGAAGGGAACATCCATATTTTGAGGCAGATTCTTGATTGTATTCCATATTTTGCAAGAAGTGAAAAAAATTTAATCTAATGATATGTTTTATTCTTAAAAAAAAAGCAGGAGGAGCTATGGACGATTTCGGAAGAAATGTAACCTTTGTTTTTCGCCATTGTTGACGAATTTTTTCTTGGGGAAGATGATCGACGAACTCCAGAATCGCAATCCCGTTCGTTTTTTGCAAACCTCGATCGTTTGTTCTTGCCGAAATTGAAACCGTATGAGACGCACAAATTTGGAACCGTCTGAGATGCACGAATCGTTACCCTAGTTTTTTAGTTTTTTTTGGGGGAAAATATTGGTGGAAGGATTAACGATGCGCGTCTTTTGGGATTCTGTAACGAGGATTTAATGGCGGTATGTTCTAATTGATGCGTTTTTTTAAAATTCTGATAAGGGTATTTAGGTCATTGGTTTTTTGGTTGTTTGAAAAAGTCAATTAAGGAACCAATAGGATGATGCCACCTATTAGGGCTCACCAAAGAGGCCTAATTTTTGGGGCCTGGGTAGCAGCACTGCATATATATATATTAGACGGCTATGATTAACTTGTTGGTTTATTCAAGGCCTCCCATGCATACCAACGACACATATTTGATTAAATACTTAGGATATTATCCGCTTCTACATGTGGTTTAAAAATTGAGATGTTTAACATTTATTTTTGAATTTTTTTTGTTTGAATAGAGAGAAGAAATGGACATGGTTATACATAATAATGTGAGATTTTTTTTTAAAATCACATGTACAGAGATAATAAACAAAAAAAAAATTAAAATGAATATGGATATCCATTTTAAATGGATAGAGGAGAATAAAAAAAAAATTGTTTGGGTGGAGAGAATAAATGGATATGGTTATACATAATAATGTGAGGAAAAAAATTAAATCACATGAGGAGAAATTTTTTTAGAAAAAATCCATATAACCCCTGTAATCTGGCCTAAATCCATATAATCCCCTATCCCGCTAACTTGACGGACGAAAGGCTGACGGATTGGATTTTATGGATATAAAAGTGTGATTACAAGGGTCATATGGATTTATAAAAATTGCAGGGGTTATACGGATTTAGATAAGATTACATGAGTTTATATGGATTTTTCCCATATATAAAATATATATATCAAAAGTGGTAAAGGAAGTGTTTGAGCTGACGGACAGACACTCCTGTCAGCCTTTCCAGAACTCTTCTGTCTCTCGTCGCAAAAAAAGAATAATCACTATCAGGGAAAAAAAAACATAACAAATAAGTGAATAACACGTCAAACAAAACCAAATATAAATATAAAAACAAAGAAAAATGGTTGGGACATACTACATTTTAAAGGGTTTTAATTTAATTTCTTAACTATATTTTATGTTTGAATTTTTTTTTTAAATTCAATGTATGATAATGATGAATTATGTAACTTATTTTTAAAAATAAAATATATATTCTTATAAATACATAATTTTATTTTTCTAAAGAGAGTGTATAACACAATTTTTTTTAATTCTAATTTCAGTTTTATATATCTTGATAGTATCATATGCTCACATTAACGAGATATTATATGTCCCTTTAATTTTTTTTAATATTTTATATAAATTGATAGATATAATTTATTACAATATATAATTCATATTTTATAATATAATTCAAAACATACATAGATTGAAATTGAGACAGTAAAAAAATATATCATTTTAAAAATAAAAAATAAAAAATTATATTTATTTATTAAAGATACATGGGAATGGGTTAATTTCAACATTAGTTAGACATTTTAATTGTCTTCATAATCATTAAATCTTATCACATATATTAATAGTTATTGTTATTAAAAATTTTATTATTAAATTATTTCTTTAAATGACAATCATAACTTAATATGTTATCTTAAAATATAAAGATATGATAATTATGGGCGAGTTAAATAATTAAATTATCCAATAAGAATGTTGGACTTTACCCGATCTCAAGAAACATGGGCTACATCCAGTTGCCAAACACAAACTTTCTAATCCGAGTCCTATAGTTAACCCCCAACTTCAATAAAAATAAATAAATAAATAAAACACATCCATCGAAAACCTAACCCAAATTATCAGAAAACCTGAAAAACATCAACACAAAACCCCCAAAAAAAAACATGGCAAAGAATTCCCAATAGAACAGCCTACCATTAACAATTAACAACGACAACAACAAAAAATAATTCACAAATACAGATTCAATTTAACAAACAACACAAATTACAAAAAAAAATTCAAAATCAAAATCAAAGGCTTGCGTTCTCGTCTTGTTGGGTCCTCCTCCTCAGAAGAACAAGGAAGCTGAGCAGAGCACAAACGGCGGCGACGATATTCCCCTCTCTCAAAACAATCCTCACCGCGAATCCGCTGATCTCCGCCGTGAGCCTCCTCCCCTCCTCCACAAGCGACGTCCTCGGCCTCCCACAGAAGGCCAGGAGCACCAGAACCGTGATCCACGTCACCAACGTCGCCGGCACCGCCACCGCCGCAGCAGCCGCCATAGACAGGATCCCGAACACGCCGCCGAACAGCACGGACGCGTACAGGGCGGCCCAGCCGGTGCCGCCGCCGCCGCCGGAGGAGGAGGTGGAGGAGTACCAGGAGAGGATGGAGAGGAGGAGAGACCAGCAGGAGTAGAGGAGGAGGCCGTAGACGATGATGAAGAGGGAGACCCATGTTCGTCTCTTGGAGAGGATGTTCAGGAGGAAGAGATGGGTTTGGTTCGTCATTGATGGGTTCGGCTTTTCCTTGGTTTGCTTTTCTTTTGTTGGCTCTCTGATTTTTTATTTCGGGGAGTGATTTGGGGGTTTTGTGAGTCGTAGTACTGTTTTGATAGTCATTCCAGGTTGCTTTTCCTCTCTCTCTCTCTCTTTTTTATATTTTTATTCATCTTTTTCAATGGGTTTTGTTTTGTCCGTACGTTTTTGATCTGGTTTTGTAAGATATTTGGATGAATATTATTATTATTATTTTAATAAAATGACACCATCAGTATATTTATAAAATACTGAGTTTTTTTTATATATATCATCTAATTATATATTTATTTTTATAAAATTTGAATGATGTATTCTAGTAAATTGAATGTTATTAGTTATAGAAAATCTTTAAATTTTTAATGAGGTATATACTTTGATACAGTGAGTAGAAAAAACTATAAAAAATATTGAGTGTGACATAACTCTTTTTTTATTTTATTTTAGTGGTGTTCATTTTATAGCCATGTTCCGTAGACTCATATACTAATTCACACTAACTATAACGATGTGAATATCATGTTAGAAATTTTTACACATTCTGAGTCTATAAATTTATTGTATATTTTTTTATTTTTTATAAAATAACATAATTCATCAGATAAGTTATACTTTATTTATAACAGTAAAAAAAAATGACTACATTAGGATGAAAATGAGCTCAGTTTAACATTTTTTCCACTCTGTATATTGTATAAAAGCCCTAATTGGCTTATAAAGTCCCTACTATACCCTTTTTTTTTGGAAAAAAATATTAGGCATCTTTTAATGAAAAAGAGGGTCTAATTAAAAAATACAAGTTTGGATCGGCCTCTACTATACATTGACCCACTAATCCTCACTTAATATTAGGAAAGCTTGGATAAATAGGACCTAGAACACTGGTGGATTTGAACTAATCATCACTTAATCCCATGATAATCAGTTCAGGGGGCTGTAAATTTTTTTTTGTGCAATCTATAAGATTTTGAACCACAAACCACCTAAGGGGGTGATTTCCCTTCCACCACCATTGAGACAAATTCAATAGTATTTAATATTTATTATAAAAGAAAAGATAAGCACATGAGAGAAATAGATGGAGATGCAAGAGAGATGAGATGTGTATGAAAATGAAGTTCTTTAATAACTTCTCTTATATTCTCATTCTTCTTTCTATACTTATAGCCTCCGTTTGAAATGAGGATATGATTTATAACATGGTATACATTTATTCAAGCATAAGTGAATATAAATAAGGATAAAATGATTTTGTGTTTGGTTGTGTTTTGAATTATTCTCGTTGGTAAACGTAAGAATAAATGTTTTATTGTTTGGGTAAAATGTGAATAAAATATGGATAAAGATTTATAAAGGTAAAAAAGTAATGATAGTTGAATTGACTGATGATTTATAAGAGGTGATGACAGTTTGACATTGTGACCCACATATTCTTTGGGTGGAATAACCTAGGATAACTTTAATTCCAGAGATTGATTGGAATCTATATATCACTTTATTAGGGTTTATTCTGGCATACTTTATCAAGGGTTATCCGGGGTCAATAAACACTTGAAAATTCTTATCTGGGGTTATCCGGACTTATCCAATGTCTTATACCAGAAACAAACGGGAGCATAAAATACATCAATTTTTTTTTCTTTTTTTGAACACTCGTGCCCTTATCCTTTTTACTAATAATATGTGTATCTATTTTTTTTACTATTACACTAAAAATCACTAAACCGCTTTTCATCTTCTCAATTTTTTTACTATTACAAAAAATAAATATTTATAACATTAATTTTATATGTAAAAAATAACTTATTTTATCAAACATAAATCAATTTTTTACTTCTACAATTTAGGGGTACTTTTGACAATTGTATAATAAAAAATTGTTTTACAACTTATTTATTGCTTTAAACAGTTACAATAAATATGTCTACAACTTATTAGAAAAGTTATAATCTATAATTTTTAAGTTATAATATATAATCTGTAAATTTAAGCTGTAACAAACATGACTCCAAACTCTCCTATTTATAGCCCCACAAACATAAGTATGAAAAAATACAAAAGACACCTCAATACATGTGCACCCACAAATTACATAAATTAAGGCACATTTCACCAAAAGACTTATTTAAAGTGTGGTCATCCACTAATGCGTACATGTATTCCAAATGTATGCATGTATTCATAACTATATTCATTTTTTAAATTTAAATCTACTTTCATAGGCAGGGAATAAATTTATTTTGGGTGGCCTGAACTAATTTTTAATTAACATTTCTAAATATTTTAAAAAATAATTAAGAAAAATCATATATAAAATAATCCAATTTATAATCAAACTAAAAAAAATTTAACATTTCATTAAATATTTAGTGCTAATGGCATAAGTATGTAAAAGATATATAATAAAATGTTATTTTTTTTGGATTTATTATCTTTCTAGATTCTCTAATTATTTATTTTAAACTAAAAATTGATACCAGATTTCATGGTGTTACTCTTTTATGTAATTATCAACATGATCAAATTTAAAAATTGAAAATCTCTCTTGAATAATCAATAGAATCTATTTTTACCGATAAAAAATAAAATATATTTTTTCATTTACAAAAATAATTGATTATGAAAATAAATAAAAATATAGATACATAGATCTCATAAACAACAAAAATTTTAGAAAGCTTTAAAAGCATTCCTTTATCAAAAGAATCCACACACCTTAAACAAAAAATATCTTGATCACGAAAATATAAAAAAGGATGAAGAAATTAATTAGAGGTCCTTGGAGACACCTTTGTAATTACAATAAGTCTCTTGACTTTTTATTGTTTTTTTTAGGTCCCTAAGTTAGTGGTGATATTTTGTTTAGGTCCTTCCATCAAATTTCCATCCAACTTTTATCCATTCTATTTTTTTTTCCCTTTTTTACCCTTAAATAAACATCATTTGCCTCTCTATCTCCTCAACCTCTCTCTTTCTCCCCTAAACAACTCAACAAATTGTGAGACCACCTCCACCAACCCCCTATTGTGCCGATCTCGACTTTAACGCCGATCACGACCCTCGACCTCTCCCGATCGTCTCCCGCATTCCATCCGCGAGCCCAACCCCCTTCTCACGACCTCGTCCACGAGCCTAACCCCCTCTCGTGACTCATCCGCGAGCTTTACCCCCTCTCGCGACCCCATTCACAAAGCCCAACCCCATCTCGCGACCCCGTTCATGAGCCTAACCTGTTACAGGTATAACAGTGTGCGTAACAATGTATGCAGTGTAATACACAGAACCTGTAACAGATATAATAATGTATACATTGAGAATAACAGTGTACAAAGGTATGTAGTCGTGCATGTCCTATATTTATGAAATTCTCAAACTTTCACGTCGATGTTATGATTAATGTCCCCAAGTACATTTTTATACCTATTACAGGTTAATATTTAGTTGTGTTACACTGTGTATATTGTTATTCCTAATATGTACACTGTTATACCTGTTACAGGTTGTGTGTGTTACACTGCATAAACTGTTACACATATTGTGTATACTGTTATACCTTTTTACAGATATCAGGTTTTGTGTTACACTATGTACACTGTTATTCCCAATGTATACACTGTTATACCTATTATATGTTCTGTGTGTTATACTGCGTACACTGTTATGCACATTTTGTACATTATTATACCTGTAATAGGTTAGACTCACGAACGAGGTTGCGAGAGGGGGTTGGGCTCGCAGATAGGGTCGCGAGAGGGGGTAAAGCTCGCGGATGGGTCACAAGAGGGGGTTGGGCTCGCGGATGGAACGCGGGAGATGGTCGGGAGAGGTCGAGGGTCGCGATCGGCACAATGGGACGCTGGTGGAGGTGGTCTCACAAGTTGTTGAGTTGTTTGGGGGAGAAAGAGAGGTTGAGGAGTTATAGAGGCAAATGATATTTACTTAGGGGTAAAAGAGGGAGAAAAAAGATAGAATGAATGGAAGTTGGATGCAAGTTGGATAGAAGGACCTAAACAAAATATCACCACTAACTTAGGAACTTAAAGAAAACAAGAAAAAGTTAATGGACCTATTGTTATTACAGAGATGTCCCTAAGGACCTCTAATTAATTTTCTCAGAAAGTAAACAAAAAATAATTAGACGAAGATGAAAAAAATAATAATCACCATGAAACCATATGTATGCCATTTTTTTTAAGGAATCTTCTCATGAGGCCAAAGATTGGAGGACAGAGAAAGAGAGACAGCAGGTGCAGTTAAATTACGTGCAAGTTGGATTAGGGATTAACGTTTTTGGAAAATGTATTTTTATAAAGGAAAATGATATATCCAACCCTGCCTGCAGCTCCATCCATAGTCCTTATAGTTTTCTATTTTTTTTAAAATACACACTCGCTTATTTAAGTACATATTGTTATAAAATAAAATATATACTAAGATACGCTAGTGTAATATTTTTCTTTGAAAAAATAAAATTATTTTCTTAATGTTCATACACTATGATAGGCGATAATGAAGTGTAGACTACATTATTATAGTGTATACTGAACTATAGCAGTATGTTGGCGATTAGAAGACCGTTTCAATGTCGCAGACAGGGTTACAAAATGAACTGATTATATCAGCACTTTTTTGTAAAACCTAGGATAGAATATAACCCGGCCCTATCCCTAATGTTCCAACCATGCATAAATTATAGATGTTTTCATATAACATTAAAGGGGGAGGGATGTCTAATCTGGCAATTTCCCTCGTAGTGTCCTTCAACACTCTCAAGGACTGCTATCTCGACAGCCTCTCCAACATCATCGATGTCGAGCACGTCGGCCTTGGCATCTCGCCGCTGCCTTCAGGGGCGGAACCAAGATCAAAATAAGGGGGGGGGGGGGGGCCAGGACCAAACAATAGACTTATAGGAGGGTAGTCAATTAGGATTTTCATGGACAAATTGTCCATGTCCATGGATTTGTAAATCTTGTGTTTTTCAATCAGGACATTGGTTTATGAACAAAAAGTCCAGTGTTATTCAACTGAGACATTATTTCATGGACAAAAAGTCCAGCGTTATTCGATTGAGACATTATTTCGTGGACAAAAAGTCCAGCGTTATTCGATTGAGACATTATTTCGTGGACAAAAAGTCCAGCGTTATTCGATTGAGACATTATTTTGTAGACAAAAAGTCCAGTGTTATTCGATTGAGACATTATTTCGTGGACATAAAATCCAGTGTTATTCGATTGAGACATTATTTCGTGGACAAAAAGTCTAGCGTTATTCGATTAAGACTCTTCGTAGTAGACATTTTGTCTTGCGTTATTCAATTTAAACAGGATTTGTAAAAACTTTCATAAGTGATGGATTTTTGTGGACTTTTGTGGACTTTAGAGAGAGAAATACAAAGGAAAAAGTCATTTCAGAATCCCACCCAAATCTCATGGACTTTTATTGCAGTATTGTGAATATTTCTTCTTTTTTTTTCTTTCAACAAAACTCATTTATGATTTTTATCCCATGCCTTTCATAATTTTATTCACATTTTTTTTTCTTTATTTATATCTTTTTTTCTTTCTGAATGTCCATTTGTATGAAATATTGCTATCACCTCAAATGTTTGATGAATATATGAGAATGGTAGATTTGCTTGTGTTGCAATAAATCATTTCATTATTATATATTATATAATATATGCCTAAATCATCCACAATTATTTTCTAAAATATAGATTTATTATAGATTTGATTATATGTAAAATGTTTTATTTGACTTTCTTTGAAGATGTTTCTATTTTTGTATAATATACATCTATTTTTTATAATGTTCAGACATATATAAAAATAAAAAGATATATTTAGGCATATGAATATATATGACTAAATATATTGATTGCTTTTATTTCATTTTTTATTTAAAGTAATATAATGACCACTTTTATTTTATTTTATTTTAAGTAATATAATTTATTATTTTATTTCATTATATTTGAAGAGATGTAATATGATTTTTATATGCATTTCAGATAAGTGAAAATTGATATTTACTATATTAAATTATATTTTATGTTGGGTATGATGAGTTCTTTATTTGTTATTTAAATCAAAAAACATTATTGTGTTTATTAATAGAAATACATATGTGAAAATAGTCAATATGTGAAAGAATGCTAAAATCCGTGAAAGTCTTTAAAAGTCCATGAGAGTGATTTGTGAAAGTCTGAAAATGTCTGTGAAAGTATGTGAAAGTCCATGAGAGTGATTTGTGAAAGTCTACAAATGTCTGTGAAAGTCCATGAGAGTCAATATGTGAAAGTCTACAAAAGTCAGTTAAAGTCTGCAAAAGTCAATGAGAGTCAATCTATGAAAGTCTGCAAAAGTCTGCAAAAGTCTATGAAAGTCTGCAAAGTCTACAAAAGTCCATCACTTAAACAATGTCCACAGAAATCCATCAAAGTCCGTATCGACTACCCCCCCCCCCCTTAAAGAAGTATATATATATAATATATAATATATATATATATATAATGATAATTTAAGATAAAAATATCAAAATTCAAGTCATTCATTAATAAGTTAGTGTACCAATGAACATCAAATATATATTTTTGTTAATAGCCACAAAAAATAAACAAAAAATTATGTATTTTAGTGTATACTTCATTTTATATAATAACATGTCTTCAATGGGAGATTATATGATTTTTTTATAAATAAAAAAAATGTATGAACTACAATTGGGACTACAATTAGTGCTAGACTTTTTTATTTTGTTTACTGATTATTAGACTGGCCCATATAACCATGCAATATTTACAATTTCTTTAGGAGGGGGAGGGGGGGCCTGCAGTTGAACCCATGGTTGAATATTAGACTTTAGCCCCTCTAACAATACCATATTTCAAATATTTGGGGGGGGGGGGGGGGGGGGGCAGGGCCCCTGTATACCCCCTCCTGGATCCGCCCCTGGCTGCCTTCCTCCTCTAGTCCCTCTCCTTCAAAAAAAAAAAAAACTAAAACAATAGCAGTTCAAATGTTAAAAAAAATAAAAGAATAAAAATATATTCGATTCCTACAAAATATGATATTCAATATTAAAAACTTATAAGATTATAGCATTCCATGGGGTCTCGTATAATAAAATTGTTGGAAGATTTTCTCATTCCCATTGTTATAAGAAAATCCTTTTCTATGTACGTGATGTTGGGGATAATTAGAGGGTGACACTTTTTTTATTCGATGGATGAAATAAGTTTATAAAATAAAAATAAAATTTATTTGATTTTTTATTTTTATTTATTTATGATACAACAGGAGATAAGAAGGGGAAAATGTATGTTATGCAATAAGATTTATGTTCCTATATTAGGGGTGTTGATTTTAATATGTAGATATATTTTTTTGAGAAACTTGCGGGTATATTTATCTCTTTAGGCTGTATTTGGATGTGAGGTTGAAATGCTAGGATTCTTGTATTTCAAATTCAGATTTTGAAAAACTATGTTTTATTAGATTTTCAACCGCAAGATTTTTTGACCTAAAAAGGAAAGATGGTACTGGTTTAAAAAGCTAAACGTTAAAAATGTGTGTATATGAGTTTAGAAATTTTTAACTTTTTAAACAGAGAATCTACCTAAACTTATATTCAAACGAGACATTAAACATTGGGAAAATTGATTCATAGGATTCCAATCCCAAATTGGCTTGGGGCGTCACGTACTCGTGTAGTGAAGGGTGAAAAGTTGTTTATTTGTTTTTTGTGGTTAAGATGACTGGTTAGTGTTTATTATTGATTATTAATTACTTAGGTCACCCAACAATAGAGGTCTAGGTGATTATTTTGTTTTTTTTAGTGGGCGGGAGGTGCACCCGGTGAGCCTTAACTGGCTTCGCCAAAATATAAATCCAAGAGAAGTAAAAAAAATGTGGAAAAACTAATGGTAAGGAGAGGGAGAGAGATGCTTCAACCATCAACCCAAGTTCCAAGAAAATGATGATTGCTTAATTTACAATGGACTCCATTGGGAGAAAAAAATCTCTTGGTGCAGGAGAGGGAAGACCATCCACGTAGGCCTCCTCTCAAGTTAACCCTATTATGAATTTTTTTTTTTTTTACATGTAATTACCTAAAATATTATACATACTATCTACACTATAAAAACTAATTTATATTAAAAAATTAAAAAGTATCTTAAATTTTATCAAAAGATATAATTATATTTTTATCAAAATGTGCAAAATGTATGTCTTTAAAAATGAAAACTAGTTAAAGAATACGCTCGCATATTCTAATGCAAACGTATATCTGAGTAGGTACATGACAACTCAATAGACTCGTATACCGAATCAATTATTAAACACAATCTTTTCTTTCCTCAACTTGACAGGAAACTTGATCGGATTACCATATTTGATCATCTTTTGATTGTAATGATACTTTGGAATATAATGTCATTCTACCAAAAAAGTGTTAGTTAATGACTATTACGCTGATGGGTGCTAATAAGCTTAACTTAATTGAATACATGATTTCTCTAATAGAGTATATACTATGTTTTTAAAATATATTGGGTTTGCAAAAGATAACTTATGCTAATACTAAATGCCACTATATCATTCACAATGGCCCAATGAAACTTACCGAAAAAGATAATATTATGTACACCCCTTTTCAGCTTTAATTTCAGTTTACATTATACTTCATCTAATGAGTTACATTTTTTTAACAAAAATGAAACATATACTCCAATGAATTGCTTGGAATTAAGGGTTGAAAAAAAATACTGTGTAACAGCACTCGAAAAGAAAATGTTTTGCATCACATACATTAAAAGATGACCATTTCTTTAATTTGACTTACTGATTAGTTCATAAGTTAATTTAAGGGGCATTTAGAAACATATTTGTGGTGATATTGTTTTTGTAGAAAATAAAACATCCTCAAACATATTTTCAAACGCTTATAATTAATTGAAAAATCGTGCCAGCTTTCCAGTTTAAAATGGCACTTCAAATATGCTTTTTTAGAAAATATAAAAAGTAAGTTTATTAAAAATTAAATTTCCAAAAAATATTTGGTATAAGTCCTCATAATCACCTCGTGTTCCCAAATGCTACATCAGTAGTCGATGGACTTATAGGACTTTTGACCGAACGTTAAAATTCCCGTAATATTAATTAGGAAAATGTTTTTATTTTTGATAAAATGGTAGATATTTACTTAAATTATATTAATTTGATAATAATGCATAATTCAAAATACAAGTATATGGCTAGTAGAAAAGAGGTCTACCAAACCCCCCCCCCCCCCCCCCCCACCGCGTGTCTCCATGTTCTGATAAAATTGACCACAGATTCTCAAATATTTTTAATGTACTCATTAAAATATTTGGGCTAGCCAAATAACCCAAATCACTGCGGGGATAAAAGACTGGATAATCTTGACCTTCACACTCCATCATCGCGAACCATAAGTGTGACGGCCCGTGTCCCAAAACACCGACACGAGCGCGTCACGTGCCTAAAAACCCACTATAATCTTTTTTTTTTTTAAACAAAGCATCGAAATGTCCACCCTATATAATCACATATGATAACAACCCTGGGATAACAGATAATCAACAAGATATGTATAATCACCTATATCACAACACACCCAGGAAAGTTTAAGCAGTCAACAGAGTATCTAACACACCTCATATACAATCATCCACATGTATAGAGCATTTAACATAGGCATGGTTTGCTAGACCAGCCTCTACCAAAATAATCTTATACAGATCCAAAACATCAAACTATACACATCTATATATACCTATCACCAGCTGGACGTGGCACCAAAAGAAGACTAAGCCAACGTCCACCAACCCCGCCTCTACTATGCAAAGTAAGAGAAAATAGAATGGAATGAGCGAAAGATGCTTAGTAAGTAACCCAGACATTCCACGCACAAGGAAAACAATAATGACATCCAAAGTCAAGCTCAGTAATCTCAATAAACACCAGGTCAAAGTATAATGACAAATTGAATCACTGTATAAGCATCAGCGGAGAATAATAACATCGCTGATATATAAACATAGGAATGAATAGCTCAAACTATCACCTCACAACTGATAAAGCCAATGAATATCATCAAGATGTATCACAATTGGACTGAAAGCAAGTACTCTGAAATTACCCATCAATCAAAAGGATGTTAATTAAATCACTGATGGCCCTGGAAATGTCACAATGCTACAAGAATGATAAGGAAACCACAATTCTGGTCCCCAAATGTCCAAAGCGTAGGATTGACCATCTGCACGACCCCACCATCTTGGCCCCTATGTCCAAGATATCCACATACCTCGCGTGTGACCCTCGGAACATCCACCGCGGATTCACTACCTGGCCCTCGGAACGTCCAGGCACGGCAGGGTATTCTCAAGTCCCCCTCGCTGGACCGTACGTACTTATGCGCGCTAGGGAGGCAAACCTCAACCCTCACTGTAAGGTCCATGGTCATCCAACTCCAAGTACACAAGAGGAATATAGAAGCAACGATGTCAATCACACTACAAGGCTTCATGATCAAACAACACGAGCATACAGATCATAGGTTCATAGAAAGACACTAAGATGGATACATATCATGATAAAAGACAGGCTCACGATACTAACAAGTCAATTATAAACTCACGAGATATAAATACGGAAAGTAAGCTGGAATCCAATAAAGAATAATTCCAAGATACAAATAGACCAATTATAGAGAATAACTCCAAGATATAAATAGAACAATTATAAGAATATTTTAGAATCTCGAACAACCACAATCTAACAACAATGAAGGAATATGTCTCAATAATAAGCCATTTAAATGTGCTACTCATAATCACAATCATATGGATTATCAAAATAAATTAAATAGCCTCAACAACAATAAAATGTGGGGTGGAATGGAATAAGTAATGTCGAATCAACAATACCACGCGGAACGGAATTGAACAAATAATGGAATGGAACGAAACAAGCAAATATCGATCGAGTTACTTACAACAATACAACGTGGAATGAAATGGAACATGTAAAAGTCAAACGGTTTACTTACCTCACAATTCACAATCCAAGCTGGACTCACCCTAACCCAGCTCCTAAACCACGCAGACAGGAATCCACTGATAGAAATATAACCTCAATCAGATACTAAAAATATAACCCTATTAATCAAACAATTCCCAAATTCACTGAGACAAACATGACATCCCCACTATAAACCCTAAAATGATACTATAAAATCAACAATCAAATACCTATTTATCCAGCCCCAAAAACATAATCATATTCCAGCCCCAAATCATAAATTTGATTCAAAACTGAAATAAAACAACCCTAGATGAAGAATAACAATGAAAAGAACAAAAATCTTTACCCAATGTATTGCGAAAAATGCTCCACGAAACTTTTCCCAATTTTTCCTAATTTTCCCTGATTTTTCCCCTTTTTTTTCTTTCAAAAGAGTCTCGGACGTCTCTCTCTCCTCCCCGCACATATATCACCACCCTCCACCGACTCATCAAAAATTAAAAACTTTAGATTCCCTCAAATGACAAAAATGCCCTTCCACTAAAATCTGCGCAGCCTCGATTCAAACAGCCATATCTTTTCACAGGGAAATACACTTCAGATGAAATAACTTTTGTTTGAAAGATAATGAAAATATCTTCAACTTCTATGTTTGAGCCAAGATGAGAAGAAGCCTCCAACTATATTTAAAGTAACGACGAATAGAAGACCTCGCGATTTATTCTTCTAGGGGCATAAATGGTAAAATAGGCTTAACTTTTCTAATATAATTCCAAATAACGCCAAACCAATTTTATATGAAAGGTAACTAAAAAATGAAGACTTCATATGTTGAGTGTGAATCCCAAATATGCCTTGAAGTGCTTTTCAAAAATTAAACCAAATGTATGACTTCAGGGAGAATAAAAATCAAAAGCATAATAGCATAAAATTATCCTCTCCTGTACACCAAACACGTAAATATTAACATAAACCAGCATAAGAGGGTCCCGGCTATTACAATAAGTCACCTCTCGACCTCCCATAGGTCCTAGAAATAAGCAAAACTGCCATCCAAACCAATCACCCCCTCAAAATCTGCAAGTTTGACCTGAAAAGGAGGACCCAGGGTAGGCGGGGCGAGACGAAACGACAAAAGTGAAAGACCGACCGAGGACCGCAGGCCTCACCTGCGTATGTTTGGAGGATGACTTTAACCAGGAAAGTGCCCCATAACCTGTTACGTTAGTTAACCCCTTTTCCTTCGTTCCCCATCGTCTAAAACTCGTCAGAGGATCTATATAATAGACCGCGCTCCAAGCCCTTCAGTCGCAACGCGGTCCCTATCGAGCATTGGCGTAAGAGACAACTTTTATACCCCGAAGGGGCAACCCCCGTTAGGGGGCTAAGGCCTCGCAGAGACTACTTCCCCCCCGGAGGGGAAACCCTCAGAGAGAACTCATTAACTCTAACTCAATAACTCAGTGTTGTCTCTCCGAGGGTTGCCCCTTCGGGGTTTAAGTAGTCTCTGCAAGGTCTTAGCCCCCTAATGGGGGTTGCCCCTTCGACGGGAATGAACCCCCGTTACTTGTGGCTCTGGCGGGCACCGACCCGTGGCAGCGAGCGAAGAACCTCACTTATACGTGGGTTTATCGGCAAATCTGCTTTAAAATCAAACGCCAAATCTGTTTTGTTAATGGGCAAGAAAGCATAAGGTGAGGTCGCGGTCTCTTCTCTAACATGACAAAGGGATAAGACCGACCCGCGAGAGTTG
Organism: Acorus calamus; assembly: GCA_030737845.1. NCBI lineage: Eukaryota > Viridiplantae > Streptophyta > Magnoliopsida > Acorales > Acoraceae > Acorus > Acorus calamus. The sequence continues at coordinate 6,003,378 of CM060873.1, read as the reverse complement.
TCCATTTCGCTCAAAATGCCTTCATCATGATTTTCTCTTGAACTAGAAGCCATGAGAAGGCCTCCACTTTAATTAGGAAAATGTTAGGCACTTATATTATTTTTTAAAATAAAATATTTTATTTAATAAGATATATGTTTTTATGAATTGCATAAATATATTTTAAAAAAGTATAAAAAAATTGTAAGGGGGTTGCTACATCCACACCTCTAAATGATAAACCCACACCATTTTCTCACCCACCCCATTCATTTATATGAACCAATAAACCCACCCATCCATATAAAGGTGTGAAACTTGGCTAGAGAAATCCACCCCAAAACATTTTCCCTCTCACCTTCCTCTCTCTATTTCTTCTCCATTCATCTCCTCGTGGACCTGTTCTCCTTCACATGCGTTCCCCTTCAATAGCACACTGTTCAGCCCTTCTTCCAAGCCCCCGTGACCCCATCGCACCGCCGGCAAGGACACCCATATGCAAGTTGTTGGTGTGGGTCTTCCTCCTTTTCTTCTTCTTGTTCTATCTTCTTCTTCTTCATGTTCTTTTCCATTGGAGCTTGAGTTTGTTGAATGTTTTATTCATGTATGAAACCCTAAACCCTAAGGTGTTCAAGATTCATGTGTGTCTAGTGAATGACATATGCTTTGAAACCCTAGGTAATTTTTTGATTTTTTTTATTGGCTTGGTAATTCTAGGTGTTATTAGAAACAATATGTATGCATCTTTTTTAAACAAATGTAAACATAAGTTTAGGGCCTTTAGACTAGTTATATGGCATCTTAGTTGAAAAAAGATATGTTGAATGGGAGATATTGTTTAATTGGCAATGGTTTGTAGCATTGATTGATTTTAATAAAATTAAATGTACAATTAATTGAAAATCACATTGAACTTGCATTATTATTATTTTTATTGGTGTTGGTATGCAAAACTGAAGGGTTAGTTGAATGAATTTATTTATTTGATTCGGAGTAGTTTGATGAACTATTAGTATTTGATTTTATTTAGGGCCTTGATTGATTCAATGATTAAGCGAAGGATGAATGAAATGTGTTCCTTGAATAACAAGTTGATAATGTCTATAAACGAATAATGAATAAAAGGGTGTCTTTGAAATTGATTTAACATGTGGTATTGTTTTTATTGAGAGTGAATTGAATTGTTTGACGAATTGTGATTGGTTTGTAGTATTGGTTAACTTATTTTTAGCCATTCAACATTGGTTTCAGTATGGCACCAAAGAAACGCATTCCACAAACCGCCTCGCTTCGAAGACATCATTCAGAAAGGCTTACCAAAGATGCACCCTCTAATTCAGTAGTTCCATATGTTGAACAAGATGAATCTACACCTACACCTGTAGGCATCAATCAAGACGTGATTCATCTCCTCCGAGATGGGGCACCACTCCCTGAAGCTTCTGTAGTGACTCGAAGATCTAAACAAAGACACGATCGCAGGGATTGATCTGTTTGCCGTCGTGGGAAGAACAATTAATTTTTTTCTCTTATTTGTACTACTTTTGGACAGTTTGTAGAATGCCCCATTTTGTATTATATCGGTGATGAAGTTGTGGTTATGTTAAATGTATTTGCGTATGAGACTTGTCATTTTGGATGTCTAATTGGTTAAATGTGATAGCAAATTTCAATTTTTTTTTTTTTTGCCAAAAGTGATGGTTTGCAATGCTTCTCTAAAGCCTACAACAGGTTTGTTGCTTCACGTCTACATTGCATGGGTACTAGGTTTCATTGTAGTTTTAGCCTCTGGTCCTCATTCGAACCGTACCGGTCGAACTGGTGTGCCTCGGTCGACCGGAACGGGTCGACCTGGGATTGCAAGCGCGACAGGTCCCGGTTGAACACAGGTTAGTGGGGACCCGTGGAGGTAGGTCCTCGTTCGACCTGTCACATACGAACTGGTGTGCCTCAGTCAACAGGTACGGGTCGACCTGGGATTGTATGCGTGACAGGTCCCGGTCGAACATAGGTTAGTGGGGACCCGTGGCCTCTGGTCCTTGTTCGACCAGTCCCAGTCGAACTGGTGTGCCTCGGTCCACCGAAACGGGTCGATCTAGGATTGCATGCACGACAGGTTTCGGCGAACACAGGTCAGTATAAGGTACCCGTGGCATCTGGTCCTCATTCGACCCGTCTCAGTCGAACTGGTGTGCCTCGGTCGACCGGAACGGGTCGACCGGGATTGAACGCGCGACAGGTCTCGGTCGAACACAGGGAATGTGGGGACCCGTGGCCTCTGGTCCTCGTTTGACATGTATAAGCCGAATCAATGTTCCTCGGTCGACCGGCACGGGTTGACCTGGGATTGTACGCGCGACAGATACTAGTCGAACTAATATAAAAGTGGTCAGTAAGTTCATCCAGTACCCGTCACTATCCAGTACCTTTACATTCTGTATATCCTTTACATAACATACAAAAATCTGAAAGCGTTACATGGTAGTTGACATTAAACTTATGGATGGAATCTCCACAAAATCCATTTCTAAATATGCAGCCTTTTTATAAAATGTATCATTCAACTACATCACCTTTACAAAAAAAAAGGGGTCCATCAACTATGCAGACACTTTACAAAATGTATTCAGCCTATACAACATCTACACAACAGGTTCTGACAACAAAATATGATGTTTGCACCACATATACAAAATAGGCCCCATATACAGCTCTTATAAAGACTTTACAAAAAAATCTTAGTCTTCTTGGATGTGGGTGCATTCAAATATCAGTCATGAATGTCGACCAAAGCTATGTTGGTGTCAACAAAACTTTTGAATCTTATCATTCTGTCAATATAAGGTGCCATCCAAGATGATGCCGCATCGGAGCGGTGTTTTTCCCATGTTCTAGATGCTGGGGGTAATGGTGCCTCCGGAGTCAACAACAATCTAACGAAATGGCATCCATTTACATATCTCATTGCAAGAAGCCTGTGTTTAGCACTCTGGGGTGGAGGGTCTGCCAATGGAATTTAAACATTTACATGAGAGTATATACAACATTATCAATATTAACTAAGCATTCATATCACTCAATTCTGTATTATATAGTCCAATGAAAACTAACCTTGTTAGCCATTGTTTTAAGTGTTTTGCAAAAGAATGACACACCATCCAATGAGTTGATTTACAACCTAAAAGACAATATCTTTCATAAGTTTACAAAAAAATGTATAGAAATTGATGATTTAAATTTCAATAAGTCTTTTACCTAAACAATTGCCATTGGTACAATAATTATCACAAACACAACCATCAACACATTCAAGAAACCCTAACCCTAGCATCCCCACTATCAATATAAACACTACCAAAATGAGAATAGCCACCATGACACATTGAAGACTACAATAACAAAAAAAAGTGATTCAAACAAGAAGAAAGCATTATCTATTATGAAATTGTTCTCCAAAACGATTTAGGATTTCATACTTCAAATGCAAACATCTATGTGGCCGCAAGAGAGATCGCCGGTGAAGGAAGGTAGATGGAAGGAACAACCGATGAATATCACCGGAGCAGTTGCCGTTCGACCGAAGGCCCTCGACAGAGACCACACGAGAGAGAGAACGTGTGAGAGCGAGGGAGAGAGACGCGAAGGCGTTATGTTTTTGGTATTTGAGTATGGGGTGGATAGAGTTCATTTGTGAAAACTTAGGGGTGCAAAATACAAGGGGTGGGGTCTGTTTAAGTAGGGTGGGATAGGTCGGGGTGATTTTCATCATTCTCATATAATAAACTCAGTCATTTTTTTTCAATATTTGGTGTGGGGATCCAAAGTTGGTGGGTGGGTATATCCGCCCCCAAATTGTAATGAGATACGTAACTTTAACGTGGTTACACGAAGAGACTGGAATTTAGATTGAAACAAAAAAAAACAATAAATTTTATTAATTATTATTAAAAGAGAGGAGGTGAGTTGAAGGTGTGTTTTTGCTTCGGGGACACGTTAAAGGAAACGTGATGGCTTCAACGTGATTTTGAACGTCTGATTTTTTTATAAAAAGTGGGGCTTGTGATGAGGTTTTACCGTTTTAAAGTGGTTCTTTCACGTGAGTGGAATAAATCTGAATACAGTCGAATAGAATCTAGTTAGGTAAATGTCATGATAGAAGAATAAAGATTTAATGATAATCGGTTGTGCTCTTCATAAATTATTCATCTAACCATAGTAATATGTATAATTTTTTCTTGGTTGAAAGACCTTTGATAAACAACATCTTTGATACCGGATACAAATCTTAGCTTTTGAAAATGTATTAAAAATATACTTTTCAATAGCAGAATCATCGCAGTTGAAATGTGGATGCAAACAAAATCAATTTAAAACCACGTGGGTCCAAAAATTTGAAGGGTTCCCTCTTTTTATCAAGAGGTCATACATTAAGTCTCATTTCTGTTTATAGAAAAAAATTTGACTAAAAAAATTAAAAAAATATCAACCAAAACAATCCTGAACACAATCATATAATTCAAAAACACTGCTTATAAAACAAAATATATAAAACTTCACATTTGAATCCGGAACCATGACGAAAGATGAATAAAATGCATTAAAAATGATTGGGAATGGTTAGGTCCACCCCTTCCCTAACACCTCCCCCCTTGTCTTTGCTGGGGTGGGGTTTCATCTTCAACTCCAAGGGGTGGCTTTAGACCGCCATCCTCCGCCCTCCACCAAGTTCACTGAACATAAATATGAAAAAAAAAATCTTTTTAGCCAGACAAAATCTAGATCTAGTTGTTTTAGCTTGTTTTTACTAATTCAATAGTCTTATAACTCCAAAAAAGAACTAATATATAGCTCCGTTTTGTTGCACCGATTGGGGGGATTCCACTTTTTGAAAAGCTAAAATCCCAAAATCATGCAACCAAATGGAGCGGATTCCGGCGGAATCAAAAGCTGGATTCCTTTTAATTTTTCTCTCGAAATCCGTGTTTTAAAAAGCTTAGAAACTGCGATTTTCGGTTGGAATCGATTTTTTTAATTGAAAAGCAACTTTCCGTACCAAACATTAAACTCCTTTCAAATATTGATTCTTGAATTAAAAAAAATTATCCTAAAAAAGTCAAGGTCTAAAATCATCTTAAAAAGCAGTTTTATTCTAAAAGCTACTTTTCAATCTGTGTTTCCAAACGGACTAAAGTGATAAATTAGGTTGTACAATAATACATATGACAAGGTGAACTAGTCATCCTTCTGTGTGGGCAACATGGGATTGGGTACACTACTAATGGATACAGAAAATGACAGACTAAAACTACTAGATCAGCAGATGATATGACACTTCTAGAATTGAATACATGTTCTATTAAAACACTAGTAGCTCGCAAAGTGGAAAGAGAATCTGGTGTAATTATGCAAAAAAAACCGGGAATGTTATCAGATTTGTCACCGACGAGTGAGATCAAATCCACAAATTGAGAAGGTAACAACAAATGAGATATTTTCTTTTCCTCCTTTCATAGACTAATTCACTGAGATATATTTAGTTATTTACTGACCCCACAATATCAACAAATGATTAGAACCAATGACAAAATATAAAAAAAGGGAAGGCAAATGAAAAATGAAAGGTTTTCCTTTTATTGATCCAATGAAAAATGGTGGCTCTGTTCAAAGAGAACTCCTTAAAAAGTCTCCTATGAGCCCACAACCAAAGAAAAAAACCCATCAAAATGCCACTTCCTCAAACAGCCTAATCACAAAGAATGGTGGCTCTTTTCAAAGAGAACTCAATTCAATATAGCTATCGATGACAAATAGCAGTATAATGTTTCCCACCTAGGAGATAAGTATGTAGAGTTACTCAATTCACCTTGTTTACAAATTCGGCCACTGTGAAGTTCATAATTTTCTTGATAGCTTCCTTGTTGACCTTTGAATGCCCAAGGAGATGGAGGAGGATGTCCTTAGGTATCTGCCAACGACACAACAGAAGAAAAGAGTACTGAATAAAAGATCTCAATGATGCACCATAAGGAGAAAGAAGTAGATGTTCCTCAGCCAACCATAAAAGGCAAAGCAAATCGATTTTTTAAGAAAATGAAGAAAATAATTAAATTCAGTATAATCACAGAAGAGCACCCTTTGAAGTTTCATAACTTTTTGGTTTGAGGAACTTCAACTAAGGTACCATTTTAGAACCCATTTTTTAATTTTGTTTTTGCATGAATCAACTTAACACAAACATGCTTCCATATGTCCCGAACGTTTGCAATTTTTTATACGAAAGCTAAACACAACTTATTGTTATTTATATGTAATATATATATATATATATAAGCTTTTTAGACATCTAACGAATATATGATTAGAATTTAATTTGAAAGCAACTTGTGAAAGATGTTTTCTCAAATGGGTTTCCAAATGCTATAGACCTGGTGTAAAATCTGAGGAGGTTGCAAACCATCGCGTGGAGAATTGAAAATGGATGACAGGTGATATTGCTAGTAGAAACTAGTGATGGAATGTACATTGATTTCATGAACTTTATTTTAAAAAGGGAAGAACAGGGGTTTCAGAAAATTTACAAAGGAAGAAGCAAAGTTGTCTAAGAGAAAAAATGGTAATGGAAAGACATGACATTTAGACAAATAGAGGATCGAATGACCAATTTATGGAAGTTGAAAGTAGCACATGGCCCCCCACCTTTTCCACATTTTTCCCATTCTAAAGAGTAGCAAACCAACCAAAAAAAAGGAATTTGCAGGAATTTTGATAACAAAATTGCGCATTCTTCTATCGTTCCAGATGGGCTCAAGGAGAAATCTACGACATGCATTTTTTGCAATGCAGATAGGGAGACAATGACACATCTGGTTTGCAAATGTCCTATGGCAAAAGATGTGTGGTTGTTGTCAAGGCATCATGTTTTAATGGCAATCCGGATTCCCTGGGACAGCAATGGAGTGCAGGGAAAATTCTTAAGCAGAAAGGTGATCAAAGAAAGAAGGCAAAGATATCTCAAATTTTGGTGCCACTGGTGGTGTCGTCTTTGTGGTTGGCGCGCAATCAAGCGGTCTTCAAAGGGGTGAATCCTGTGGTGGCGAACATTTGGAAGGCTGTGGAGCAGTTCATCAAAATGGGGAATGCGTATTGCGAGGACGGGTCGGGTGGAGTTGTAAACGGGGTGTTGTTTATTGATGAGTGAGGAGTGGCGTGGTTCTGGGTGGGAAGTAGCATCCTTGGCTACTACCCATACTGGAGGGTATATTTCTTTTGGATGATGTTTTGTTTTGGACTAGTTCCAGATTAATACATCTCGGTAGCTAGTCTACCATGTTTTCGAAAAAAAAAAAATGCACATTCATGATTACATTGGGAGTTTCTCCTGAATAGCAAGTTCTCTGACATATGAGGATCATGCAATTAGAGGGGAAAATATTAGTTACCTGTTCCATAGAAAAGTTTAGAAAGGCATATAAAAGAAGAGAAGTGGGAGTTCATAATTTGTTTTAAAAACATTCTATAGCTTACTTGAAATGAGCAGCATAAAAAAAAATTATACTATATAATGGGAATAGACCTCCTTTATTCTCCGGGAGCCAGGGATTGGTTGTGTAGCAGCCACTAACATCGAGAAACGTCATCGTAATAACTTGTGTTTTTGCACCAGATACATCTATCCTCATCTGCATTTCATGATTAAACCTTTTACATGTAATTGAAGATGAAGAAATGACATAAAACACAACATATAAGGTATACACTCATACTCTATTCCATCCTTACCTTTATCTCTGTATTATCTTTAGAGGGATTGTCAGTCACTGTAAAGCCATCAAAAGAAGATGTTGGGGCACTTATGCTTTCCAAGCCTGAAATACAACAGACGCAAGTGAATAACAGGCAAAGTGAACAACAGAAAATGACAAAGATGCTCTTTCGCACGAGACTGATTTTCAAAGGGGGGTGGAAGGTAATTCATACTTTAAGATACAGACTGCACGATGTGAGAAGGTTTGTATGAGTCTACGTGACATGAAGTTGATTTTCTGGGAAGATGAACGTCACTGATGTTAGATTAACTATTTTATAATAGGGATTCTATTACATGCATGCATCTAATTACTCCTACATACCAATTCATGGCTGAATGGCATGAAAATTTAATCCCTCTATAGAGAGGAAGAAACAGTTCAAATAATTGAATCACACATACTTTTAAGGTACCAATTGGATCTGCTTTCCTCTGTTTCAGCCATCGCGGAAAGCAGCTGTTGAAACTAGTCTGACTTCCCACAGCTTTCGCAAACACAGGTTCCCTGTTTCTATGCATGAATCCCAATAAGAATTTTATTTCTAGATAGCACTGACTTCTATGGTATCGTTCGGATTTACATTTAATTCTACAAATGCAAAATCACCCCTACGAAAATACAAATGGTACCTAAGTTTTATTGAATTAGGGCCTGTGACGACTTGCAATGAATGCCAAAGGGGGTACATATATGGGAGCACAGGTTCTTCATTAGAGGATTTTCTGTCCTAGATTGAGTAACTAAACTGTGCATGACAGTAGAAAACATATGTAAGACACCTAGGAACATCTAATCCTCCATTAAGTAAACATCCAGTTTCTGCGCAGAGAGATTAAATTTTTACTCCCTTTAAAAATATTTCTCAAGAAATTTGTTTTTCTAAATGAGGTTTTGTAATTAAGAGCAGGTGCATTTAGGTGATGTCATAGCAAAATGTAGGCATCAACAACAGGCCGGCCCGGCCCGTGGAAAGCAGGCCCAAGCCCATGGGCTTTTCTGTCCAGTGGGCCCGGGAGGGCCAGGCTGTCCCATCAGAAAAAACCAGGCCCGCGGCTCATCAACGGCTCGGGCCTGAACGGAGCCTTACGGGCCGGACTCAATTTCGGACTTACAGACGAGCAATGGGCCTGTTTAAAAAATCGAACAAAAATTTAAATTTCAAATAGGCGGGACGGCGGACGCGGGGCCCACCTTGGGCCCCCGTTTTCTACTGGGGGTGTCCCCCATTAAATTCCACAAGGGGGCCCACCTTGGGCCCCGTTTTCTAATGGGGGACACCTGTCCCCCTTATTTATTAAGAGTAATGATTCACAGACTTCATATAGACCACATGAGTTGGTACAAGTGTTAATACTTATTTTATCATTTCTATAATTTTCAATTATTATTCCCCATAATCAAGGAGTTAATTACAATGGTTGACGTGTCATGATTTTTTGAATTTGTTTGAAGGATCAAATCCTATGATTTTTTGTAGTGAATAGTCTTCTCTCTTTTGCTTTATAAGATGAAAAAAAATACATGATCTGCCTATTTGTCCATCTACGACTTCTTTTTCTTCTCCACCTAAAATAAAATTGTATTTGGGTCACATTCCTTGTTTTGCATTTGTTACAATTTTTTATTGTTGAATTTGATGCTAAATGTTAGATTCGATAACTCTTCCACAACATTTTTTTAACACATAGAACCAGATCAGAAGGTTGTTTTGGACTTTTTTCAAGTATTGATTTATTTTTTGGAGGACTGAAAATTTTTCAAGCATTAATTTGTTTTTTGGAGGACTGGAGGATTTTCAAGCATTGATTTGTTTTTTGGAATCGGAAATCATGATTGAACGATTAGATGTTGTTTCCAATATTTGTCAATTCATGTGCAGCCTTTTATTTTTTGTTTGTTTTGCATTTGTTATAAATTTTTTATATATTGAATTTGGTGCTAGATGTTAAGTCTGACAGCTTTAAATCTGGAGCATTTGATCTTTAAATTATTTAACAATTACATCTGGAAGTCAATTACATTGTAGAATGTAACTAACTTATAATTGCTTTATATAAATGAAGTCAGTTACATTTACAAGTGTAACTGACTTTTAATGCAATTTATTGCTACAATTAAGGTACATTTTATAAATGTACCTGAATTTTGTTTCAAATTCTAATTTTATACTATGATTTGTGTTTCATTTATGCGTTTATTGAAAAAAATTGCATCCATCACAAATACTTTGTTTGATGATTGGAATACAAAAGTTACACATTAACAACAGTGTTTATTCCTTATCGCCATGAGAGGCCACAAACTAAAATTTGATCTTCTTTGGTGTTTTTGATGAAATGAGTTTTTGGAATGATTTTGTTTTTCAATTTCTTTTAAAGAAACCCTATAAGATTTGAATTTCGGTTCTATTTTCATAAATATAATTAATTGTTTCTTTTTTTTATTGGTTTTGAAAAAATAGATTTCTTGAAATGAATTGAATATGTTGATACATTTTTCGAAAAAGATGGAGATGTATTTTACGAGGGAGAAAATCATGGGTTTTAAATGAGGGTAATATTGTATTTTGCCTTTTTTTTTTTTTATAAAAGTCAAACAAGCAACCAATAAGATAATGACATCTCATGGAGCTTGTGTATGATGCCTAAATAGTGGGGCCTGTGTACTTATTTTATTAATAAGAGGGACATGTGTTCGCCATTTGTTCAGAGGGAATTAAAGGGGTGGGGGGGGGGGGGGGGGGGGGACAAGTGTCCCTCATTTTAAAAAATAATTTTAAAAATACTGGGCTCTCAACGGGTCCACGGGCTGGGCCCGTTAGCGGGCCTACGACCAGCCCGAACGGGCTCATTTCGGACTAGCCCGTGGCCGGGCCAGGCTTCCAGAAACAAGTCCAAGCCCAGCCCTCTCTCGAAACAGGCCCCGAGCTTTTTGATGACCCTTAGCAAAATGATAAAGATCCTCTAGGGAGCTGCTAGTTATGATAAACAGATCATCACCCACAAAGGATCCCACATGTAGCTGCTTGTTTAGTTACGATGAATGCCAAAATTACACTTGAAATTTGATATACTGCCTCGTAACATCTTTTGCTACCTTTCTTACTATAAAATGTTATTTCTTTAGAAACAATACCCAACATCCCCATTTTGACAGTGTTCATTATATATTACTTAATGACTCATAGTCACCATGGAAAATTTTCTATTTTCAGAGATCTGAAGATAACAGTTAAGAATAATGAACATAAATTTCAAATCATAAAAGCATTGAGTGTTGATACAACCAGTCCATTTTGCAAACCTGTCTACAGCCCAAAAGAGGTGTAATATGTGATAGGAACACATAGATGATTAGAACCAATGACAACAGTTGAGATTACACCTTAATTTGTCTAATGAAAAATGGTGGCTCTTTTCAAAGAGAAATCCTTGGAAAGTTTCCTGTGAGCCCAAAACCAAAGAGAAAATTTTACAGAAGGCCACTTCCTTAAAAAAAGCCTAATCACAAAGAATGGTGTCTCTTTGCAAGGAGAATTCCTTACAGCGTCTCCTGTGAGCCTACAACCAAATAAACAAAAAACCATCAAAAGGCCTTCCTCAAACAGCTGAATCACAAAGATCAGCAAATTCAATTTCAAAAAACCCAATACAAGCAATTTTCTTTCACTGGACCTATTGGGTGATGCCGATTTTGATGTTCTTAAGGTTGTGCTGCATACTATGAGCTTTGCTATTATCTTGCATTGCTCTATATGGAAAGCAATTCTATTGGCGTTAGCTTTATTTTTATCCTAGTCGTATTTAAATTATCTCTTCTTGTCAGTCTGCTTACTATTTAAGTTAGCATGTGCTATTCATACTATGCATCTCGTGAGATATGCCGCTCATTCATCGAGAGTAGCTCCTCCTTGGACATGTTTCAGAAGCACAAGTAGCTACGACGGAACATCACTGTGATCAGTGAGTTTTTTTCTTCTGCGTTCCACATTCTGTCATTCCTCATGGTGACGGTCAGTGAGTTTGTGACTATCATCGAGATATCAGAGCATCGCAATGTCAACATATTCTTAAGAGATGATGACTTTATGGTAAGTTTGTTTCAAAGTTTTTAAGTTGATTCATTCCCTTTATTGCATCTTAATTTTTTTTTTTTTTTACAGGTTGCATCTCTAGTGCAAATCATTGGACTCACAATGTGCTTGCATGCACTTGCCGTTGTATATCGCGCATCTGATTATGTCGGGGCTGTTGCCAGTGAATGGCACATTGATTTTACACTTAGAGAAGCAACAAGGGTAGAAGGAAATTCAGGGAATGGTGCAAAGAAAGATGAACGGGAAGCAATTGGTGCGTTACCAATCACTTTGTGTATGACAATTGTGATGGAATTTGTTACTGCTAATTCGTGATGATTTTCTATTATCTCTAGTATTGTATTTGCAGACGAATAATGCGGCCCTGAAGATATTTGGATGGACTATTAATCTCTCAGTAATTAATGCGATCTTCGGGACAATCCTTTCCCTTGCGTTGTTCGTTCTTGAGAAGACTCTCGTTATCCCCACAGATTGAGCAGTCCAGTTTACGATACTAATTAGCATATAAAATTACTTGTATTGGGATTTTGAAATTAAATTTTAAAAAAATCTAATATAGGCAATTTTATATATTAGTTAGTATTGTAAACTGGACTGCTCAATCTGTGGAGATAACGAGAGTCTTCTCAAGAACGAACAATGCAAGAGAAAGGACTGTCATGAAGATCTCATTGATTAATGAGGGATTAATAGTCCATCCAAGTATCTTCAGGGCCGCATCATTCGTCTACAAATACAATACTATAGACAACAGAAAATCAACATGAATTAGTAATAACACATTCACAATTGTCAAATACACAGTGATTAGTAATGCACCGATTGCTTCTCGTTCATCTTTCTTTGCACCATTCCCTCCTTCTACCCTTGTTGCTTCTGTGATGGTTAAATCAATGTGCCACTCACTAACAACAGCTCCTACATCCTCAGATGTGCAATATACAACGGCAAGTGCATGCAATCATATTGTGAGTCCAATGATTTGCACGAGAGATGCAACCTGTCAAAAAAGAAATCAAAACTTAAGATGCAATAAAGGGAATGAATCAACTTCAAACTATGAAACAGACATTTTTTTGGATGAAATGGTAGACATGTGCCTTAATTTTATTCAAACCAAAGCGAAACATGCCCACAATAGTAACATCGGTAGATGAGGGGTCTACCGAGGGGAGCTACAAAACCTACTCCTCCATTGATGTAGCAACCAACAACCACAATGGAGAGGGAGGAGATGAAGGCAAGAGAGAGTTTGGAGGTGGAGGAAGGAGAGGATCCAAAGAGGAGTGGCTTCATCCATCTAGAGATAGAGAGTTTTGAGAGGGGACGGAAGAGAGAGGTCTGTAAACTTTGAGAGGAAAAGAGAGAGAGAGAGAAACCACTCACCCACTCCATCTTCTTTTTCTATTTCTTTTCTTCATTTGTTTCTCATTCTTCTTGACTAATTTGGGCAGCCGAGAGTGAGTGAGTGAGAGAGAGTGAGTAATTATTTAGATCCTCTTGCAGCCTATCCCTCTCCACCAAATATATATAATTATTTAAAGAATCTTTATCCAGATAGATTTCTATCAATCTTATCCATATAGATTTTAATCTTATCTTCAAAAAAAATTAAAACATCAATAAGAACCTTTTATTAATATAATAAAACGTCATCACATACCATGATGTGCGTGAAATAAAATTAATAACCACCCACCAATAAAAAATAAATAAAATAATCTTTTGTGAAACGATGGGAAAAAAATAAAAACAAATTTCCCCTCCCAGGTCGACCTTAAACCCTATATCAATTCTACTTATATTATTTAAAACCCCATTCAATCCCAATAACATATTTTTTGAATAAAATAAAATAAAATAAATGACCACATCCCTGTAACTTAATAAACTAAAATAAATAAAAAAAAACCCTAAAAAACCAATGTTTAATGTGAATAAATCATCTCTTACACAAACAAATTCATTTTTTCACCAAATCCATATTAAAATAAACATCACAAAGATGAGATAAGGAAGGAATATTTAGATGGATTTAATTACTTAAGCACGCAATCTCTTTTTCTTCTTCTAATTTTGTTGGTTTTTACTGGTGGCAATATATAGGTGTGACTACCAATAATTATCCGGTTGTGGCTATTTGTAATTTTACAATACTATCATATTATAGTGTTAAACTCAATTTTATCTGATTTTAAAAATTCAAATTCAATCTCATGAGGGAGCATCATGAATGAACAAAGTTGAAAATAGTCATGGTTTATATAATAGATAGATGTTAATTAAAATCATATATATTATAAATTTATATTTTTGATTAAGGCCTTTGTGGAATTCAATAATATAGAATTGGTGAATATCTATCATTATCCTTAAAGTCTATTTTTTTATTTTTTAATAGGATATGATATTTTCTTTAAATTTTTAAATATAGATATGATAGTTCTTAATTTTAAAATATGTATTTTTTCCATTCTTATCCTTAATCTAAAATCAAAATTTAAAAAGATTTTCCATAATTAAATAAAAAATTAAGGATAAAACTAAAAATGAAAATGTTATAAAGGAACAAAGTTGAACACTTTCAATTAATATAATGGATAGAATAGATCATAAGTTCCAATAAATTTAAACAAACATGCAACAACTGCTTATTTTAAACTAAAAACTATAATTTGCAGCTTATAAGTAAAAAAATCATAATCTCTAAACTAGGAAAGGCATGTTTTTGAGATTATAGCTTATAAAAAACATTAATTTTTTTTTATTTTGGACACTCGTGCCCTTAATAATTTTTTACTAATAATATGTATATCTATTTTTTTCTATTAGACTAAAAAACATTAAACCACATTTTATTTTCTCAATTTTTTACTATTACAAAAAAATACATTATCATTTTTTTTATATAATTCTATTTGTCACTCAACTCATTAAAATAATGTCATATTGAAATATTATTTATGTTAATTTAATTTTTTTAAATAGTTATAAAGTTAATTTTATATGCAAAATTTAATTAATTTAATTAAACATAAATCAATTTTTTACTTCTATAGTGTAGGGCTATTTTTGATAATTGTAGAGCAAAAAATTGTTTTACAACTTATTAAAAAAATATTCATTGATGCTTATTTACTGCTTTTAAACAATTACAATAAACATGTCTACAACTTATCAGAAAAGTTATAATATATAATTTATAAGTTATAATCTATAATTTGTAAATTAAAGATGTAATAAACATGACCATCATGTCAATAAAGTGGTTAGGAGCTTATTAGATGGGTAGGTGATAGGGGGGATGATTTTAAGGGAGATTCATCCATACATGGAGAGTTGTGAATAAGCCTGTTGTGCCTGTTTGGATATAAACTGTTACGCCCCGAGGCGGCCGTTCCCGGAGCGTTACCAATCATACAATAACTAATAAGGATCAAATAGAATAACAAAGCTACAGGGAAGTGGTAACCAATTAAAAATGTGGAAGTATACAATATAAATAAGTCTGTAAATAAAAAAATAAAAAATAAAAACATTATTACAGACCTGAATACACAAACACTGTCCTCTAGAGTCCAAGTCTAGTCCAAATACAGGCATACGTGCAACACGCACGATTACTAATACATATACAAGAAAATAGGTTTGCTGACAACCTCGTACTCGCCAACCGAAAGGTGCATTGCTCCACGCATGAGCCACGTCAGAGAGATGCTCTAGCTCCACGCCAACCCAATCCCTGGTGAAAAAAATAACACACGAGGGGTGAGCTACAAGCTCAGTGAGTGGCAAGAATCCAAATTCTACAAATATAGTATAATATTAAGCACATTGCTCTTGTAAGGAAAAATATAGGCGGGAGAACCCCAACCGATACATGTCACGTGGAGATGTGACCTCACCTCACCTCACCCACACCCTCGACCCGTAGGGGGTGAAATGGAACTACTGAAAACAGAAACCAACCCGCTAACTCCCTTAACCTTCCGGTAGCCCTCTCCTAGGTAGCCCTCTTCCTAGCAACCATCCATGGTAGGTCCGATGTCAAAAAAAATATTAAAATATACATTAGGCATCCTACGATGTGGAGGCATAATCTAGGATAGCTTCAACACCGGGTAGCTTCAACGCGGATACGAGGTAGGGGAGAAATATTCAAAGCTCGGAAACTTCGACGCATGACAATACGGGAGGAAGCACTCCAACCTCATCCCCACCTTCACCCCTAGGGTGACATGGGACTATTAGAAAGGAAATCAACTCGCTAACACCCATAACCTTCCGGTAGCCCTCTCCCGGGTAGCCCACTTCCTGACGGCCTTCCAAGATATGTACGAAGTCACAAGGGTATTGAAATACACATTGGGCCTCCTATGATGTAACGGCAGAATCCAGGATAGCTCCAACGCCGGGTAGCTTCAACGCGGATACGAGGTAGGGGAGAAGCATTCCACGCTCACAATACGATCCTCAAAGATCAACTATAATAATCTAGCAAATAACAATGCTAATAAATTGTTAAGTTCTTGTACTTAACAATGGGAAGCCATGACCCTAAAGATGGTCATCCAACGCCTATTACAGGTAGGCCAAGCCTACTTGTAGATACCTCAATTTTGACCCTCCAAAAAGACAGAAATACTTCAAGTAACACCCAGAAATATCCCACATTTGGACATCTAATAGAGAACCAAAAGTTCAGGAAACCGAAAACCCTAAAACTAAACCCTAGCCCTTACCTAAACCCTAACCCTAACCCTAAATCAGACCCTGGCCCAAACCAGAACCCCACCTAAGAAAAACTCTAAAACCCAAAAACCCTGAGTCCCTGGCAATGGGTGGCTAGACCTAACTAGCCGACCCATACCAGGCGGCTAGTTAGCACTAGCCGCCCCCCTGGCCGACCTTGAACCGCTTCCCTTGATGGGACACAAAACAGCATTAAATGCTGATCATTGCGGTGGGTTGTGACCTTTAGCCGCCCCATCTTGGCCGGATCAACCCAAGTAACCAACCCAAGCCACCGTTTGTTAGAGATGGGACGTTTGGCAGGTCATGATAGAGGCGGCTACCAGGAAGTAGCCGCCCCATCCTGGGCGGCTAGTTAGGACTAGCCGCCCTTCACCTGGTCCTGACAGAAGAATCAGAGAATTAATGAGGGGTCTAATCACACAACTATTAGCCAAGCCACTCTTTTATCCCCTGGATATTCCCCTACCTCTTTTTTACTATAAATAGAGGACGTCCCAAGCCTTTAAATCATCCATCATCCACAATTCACATTCCCAATTCACAATAAAAAAACACACATCATCCACTCCCTTTCCCCACTAGAAATCCCAAAAGAGAGAGAGAGCCCCTTTTATGAGAGAAATACACATTCCCTACATAAAATACCCTCTCATTCCACCCTCTAGAAACCCGGGCTAAACCTAGCTTAGCCTCTGTCCAAAGCCAAACCCATTTCCTACCGAAGTTCTGCCCAAACCAGACCAGGCCCTGGACGGCTAAACCCAAGTAGCCGCCCCATACCCGACGGCTGGATCCGACTAGCCGCCCCATATCCACACCCCACTTGCACCCCCTTGTCCCAAGACTCCTTTAATCAAGCCCCCGGAAGCATAATATGATTATCTATTTTTCACCTCTGTGCATGGTATATCCGTGTCTCAGAGCGGAGACCCCACAAACTCCCCACGTAGGCGATCAAAATCCAACCCAACCTTTTCCTGCTTTTAGAAAAAGCAGGTGGCGATCACACAAACCCCTGGAATCCTCTTGAGCCTCTGTCGGGCGCCTCAACCAGGAACAACACCTCCACCCTTCCTAGAAGACGATCCGACCGAGCCTTCCAGGGCACACACCCGATCCGAATCCCCGAAGAACCCCTACACACGCACGCCCCCACCCACGCACCGCTGGATCCTTTCCGACACCAACGGAGATCCGACGCACCGACAAATCTGGCTATCACAGTGGGACCTCCCTCGTAAAAACAACGAAAGGTAATCCTCTTCTGCCCCCTTTTACAAGCTTGACTAGAATGCTATCAACCCTCTAGGAAAGTTAGAGTTTCTCACCCCTCGAATCCGATCCTCCTCTACTTCGCATCACAGCATCCTTTACTGCTTTGTAAGCCGCACAACGCTGCGCAATCCTTACTGCTTTGTAAGCCGCACACCGCTGCACAATCCTTTACTGCTTTGTAAGCCGTACACCGCTGCGCAATCCTTTCATACGGAGACTGTACTACGTATCAGCTTCTAATTGACCGTCACAACATGATTTTCCATTGTGCAGCCCCAGTAGTCCAAACCCCGTCCCCACCTATCAGCCATAGGGTTAGACAACCGCCTCATAAGGCACAACCCCCACAGTAGAGGGGATTATTAACCAAGTATTGGCACTCTACCCAAACGAAGCGCGAGTTCCTGATCGAGTAACGGCTCCGAGACAGTACACGTCTGGTTCATCCGGGTATGCACCGCCTCGGTCAATCCACCAGAATTTCACTACTTGATCAATACCCGTCCCTGTGCCGACACAACAAAACCCGGTAATCCAAAGTTCTCTGGTCCAAAGCCCAGTAATTTCAAGACAAGGCCAGCCTAGGACCCCTTTCTATTCCACCTTCCTAAGAAATCAGAACCTAAATCCTAGGCAGCCCACCCAAAATACTTATAATGAGGTCTCCCATCCGACATCCTATGATCAGAGACGAATGGGAAAGATGGACTCTTACCCACCCCTCCCAGAAACACTAACTAGAATTTTTAGGTTACTAATGGACGCAAATAGTATCTCCCTCCCAGTTGTTAAACCTCCACTCCCCGGGGCCAGCAGACTGCGTTACTGTCAATATCACCAACAGCATGGTCATACGGTAGAACAATGCATTATTTTTCAGGATTTTATTTACGATTTAAATTATAACAGGTGCCTTGATTGGGCCATGATCAAAAGCCACTTAAACCAGGGCAATACTCGAGCCTCCAAGCCACTTGGCATATTTATAGACCCATTGCCAGGTCACAACCAAACATCCACATCTGGAGCCCACATGGTAAACATGGTCAGGAGAGGGAGACAACCATCACCGCAACCAAGCACTTCAGAAGATGTCACTGATGACAGTCTATCCGAGGAATCCGAGGAGGGGGAAAACGAGCCCTTCCAGCTGAACCTCGACAACCATGACCTCGCCATACTCTATGGCGAAGAAGAAGATGCAATTCTCGCCCTACCCGCGGTCATCAACATCGAGTCCGACGCAAGCGGACTAGAAAACCCGGGAGGAGACGACGAAGAAGAATCCTTTGAGGAGATCCCCGAAGGAGCTAGCGAAGGACCCGAGGGAGGGGAGTGTACATCGGATGATTTGCATCCAGATGACAATGGGTCCTCCAAGAGTATCGACGCTGTCGATGGCCCCCGCCGCCCAATGACCATATCATTCACTGACCAAGACCTCCCGGATCCCAGACTACGAGTCTACCCCCTACACATCCGCGGATGACTTCAAATGTTGTGGCTAAACAACATCTTCGTGGACCCTTGGTCAGGAATGAACATAATGATATGCTCCACCTACCAAAAGATATCCGGACTAGGCCATCCCCTTGTCCAACCGGCCCACCATACTATTCAATCTTTCAACCATACCGGGAAGACTCTCCGCGGCCCTGGAACATTCGAACTATCCGTCGGCCCTCTTATCTGTGAAGTAGCCTGCTTCGTGGCCGACATCGACACAAGGTACCCATTGATGCTAGGGCGACCATGGTTAGACAGCATCCAAGCTATTTGTTTCCCCCGACACTAATGCCATCGACTGCCCTTCATGAGTCATGTACTGACAATCTTGGGAGGCACGCCTCCAGTACGAGAACGAGAACAACTGGGCAATACATAATATGTTCACACTAGCCTTACGACCGGGGAACGAGGATGAAGGTGGCAGCCCACCTGGGTCCCCTTATAACGACAACTATCCCTTAGAAGAAGCGGCCAGGACCCTGCATCCATCAAGCGATCTTACGGAGCCCAATTCAATCACCTTCCTCCCCCATGAAGTCGCAAAAGCCGGAGCACGCTCCGCACCCCTCGCAATCACTGCCATACTCGGAGGAAGGGAATTCCGGCACATTCTCATCGATACGGGAGCGGAAACTAACGTTCTTACATATTCCGCCTACCAGAAGCTCGAAGGTCTAGATTGGAGCCCTCGGACGAATACATTTATGCCTTCGACAGCACACGCAAGAACGCTTGCGGACTTGTCACGCTCCCACTAAAGATCGGTCCAGTCTCCACCATCGTCAACTGCATGGTAATGGACATTCGATCACCCCACCCTCTGATTGTTGGGAGGACATGGCTCAACAGCATCAAAGCCGTCTCATCCACCCGACACCAATGCCTTCGCTTCCCGTACTGCGGGGAAGTGATATCCATATGGCGAGAAGCACGCTTTAACGAGCCACGGGCCCGGAATTGGAGCGTCTATGCCATGCGCATCCGGCTAGAGGTGCTTGCATGTTAGCAGCCAGGCTCCACTGACGAAGAACTGCTCCATCGAGGAAGGCCCTTGAAGAGGCTCAGGGAGGAAGAGTTCGGGAATAGGGGACCCCCACTGGACATCAGCCGGCCGCCCAAACGAAGCTGACTCGAGGAAACAATACGAATCCAAGAACCAGGTACCAATCCCCCCGGGTGAGCTTTCAAACCCTGTACATATTTGTTTACAGCCTTTTCTAAAAATCAAAAATAAAAAAATAATTGTTTACTAGCTTTCGCTTTCAACACCCTGTACATATTTGTTTACAGCCTTTTCCTAAAAATCAAAAAGATCAAAATATTTGTTTACTAGCTTTCGCTTTCAAACCCTGTACATATTTGTTTACAGCTTTTCCAAAAATCATCAAAAGATCAAAATATTTGTTTACTGGCTTTCGTTTTCATCACCCTATACATATTTGTTTACCTGCTTTCCTAAAAGAAACCAAAATCCAAAAAAATACATGCTAATCAGCTCTCATTCCCCAACTCTGAACATACTTGTTTCCAGCTTTATTTCCACTCTACTTTAAAACCCAAAAAAATGTTTTTTCTAAAAACATGTTTTCCACACGCTTCTTCAAAACAAAAGTTTTACAAAATCGTATTTCCATACTTCCAAACAAAATAAAGCACTTTCCCAAACTTTCTCTACCTGTTTACCAAACCAACGAAAATATTTAAACTGCATTTCCACACTCTTCTTCAAAACGAAAATGTTTTTTTCAATCTGCGCTTCTTCAAAACTAAATGTTTTACAAAGCCGTACTTCCATGATTTTCTCCAAAAAATGTTTTACAAACTGTCGTTCCATGCTTTCCTTTTAAAAACAAAATCGTTTTCCAAACTTTATCTCCATTCTTTTTCCAAAAACATGTCTATTCGCCAACGCAGGCCTTTTCAAAACCGTAAGTATGCATCTGTCTTCACATTTCGAAAACATAAAATATCAAAAAATATATATACCAAAAAGAGCGAACTATTAGACGAGAAAAGATTAAGAGTGGCAAGGGCATTTGAAAAGAAGGTAATAAAAAGAAAATTTGAAATCGGGGAATTAGTACTTAAGCAAATCATGCAATCAAGACAGCCTCACCCAAGAGGGAAGTTGCAACCCACATGGGAGGGACCCTATGTGATCACCCATGCCTATTCCGGGAATGCCTATCGCCTGGTAGATGTCGAAGGAGTCGAGGTTTCAGGTTCGTGGAATGCACTTTATCTCAAGAAATTCCATGCATGAGTAGCTTTCAATACTTGAGAACTATTATTCTTTCTTCCTGCAATTTTCAGCGTTTAGTACTTGATGATAGAATTATAAGACTCTCAAAGATAAACTCATATTTACTTGAACACATCTCCGCCAAATTATGTCGCTTCCTTCACACACGTATGACTGGACTAGATTAACCTGATAGAAGAGAAATTGCCTACCTCGTAGACTGGGACAATTTAAAACCCCAAAGCAAACCTTCCTTATTTCCGCCCCACTCGTATTAACCCCAGGTCAAAATGAGGAGTTACCCGGACCTAGCATATGTCCCAAAACTGGCTCTGGCACTATAAAAACACTTCTAGAGGGGAAGCATGAAAAGAATCGAGGTGAAAAACAGAAGAGGCCCCCCCTCAAATAAAAAAAATCAGGCAATGAGAGGCCAACAAAAGTAAAATAACACCTAAGTGAACGGGTTAAACTCTCTATTTTAGCAGGCTTTCACGCCTTTACGCACAAGTATATGCCAAACAAACGGCTATACTAGTACAGGGTCCAAACAACGGACTGTACTTTCCACCCAAAATAAAGAAGTGATAAAAAGAAGAAAGCCAAAGAGACCTAGAAAGTAGGACATATGCTAGACTGGGACAATTCTAAAATATTGCCCGAAAGTAAGATATTACTCTTATCCCATCCCCCCCCCCTTTTTATTTTCGCAATGGGATTCAAAATTGAACTATGTCTAACGGAAAAGGTGAAATTTCGACCAAAGGTAGATCGTTTCCGGGTTTACAACGACACACACTCATATGAGTTCACTTAGAAACTTACCTATCCAAAGGAAACTTATTTAACTTGACTC
This sequence comes from Acorus calamus, assembly GCA_030737845.1. NCBI lineage: Eukaryota > Viridiplantae > Streptophyta > Magnoliopsida > Acorales > Acoraceae > Acorus > Acorus calamus. The sequence continues at coordinate 5,980,855 of CM060873.1, read as the reverse complement.
CTGGTACACTCATGGATTTTCCAGCATGTTTAGAATAATACAATCAAGCATTTGAGAACCATGAATCTAGAAAAACCGACACCTAAGGCCTATGCCTTTCAAATACAACCCTGGTTTGGACATAGGTGACCACAAGGGCTCCTCCACAGGGACTTGATTGTATTTTTTACTTCAGAAAATCGAAAACATTGCCCTCTCACGTAAAAAGCCATTGAAGAATTAAAATGCCCACTTACGCCACAATACTTACGCATAAGTTCGTATTTTCCTTTTCCAAAACACCTAGGCATTCTATTTTCTTGAAATGCTAAAATTGAACCCTCCTACCAATATTAAGATTACCCCCATATACACTCATTTTATGCCTTGTCGCACATGCTTGAGAAGAAATTATCCCACTTTCACACATACTTAAGAGTTTTCTTCGCTCACGCACTTGGAATCCCTCTCTTGCGTACTAAAGCATGGTTTTCTGCACTTTACTTTCTCGCATTATCTTTTTACCTTAAGATGGATTGTAGCCCTTGACAATTCAAGCAAGAAGGGCTCGAAAGTCAGTGCAGGGGCGAAATCCAGACAGATTTAACACTTGATCCATGGAAAGGATGTCTTTATAGGTCTCGAAAATCGAAACGGTCACAAAGGCTTTCAGTAGCAGTAGGCAGGAGCAGCAAAACCAGAAGAATTATCCCAGGCAAGGGGCGGCTAAACCCAACTAGCCGCCCTTCACCAGACGGCTAGCTTACACTAGCCGCCCCAGCCCTTGTTTCAGGTAAGCATGCCCCAGGAAGGGGGCAGCTAAACCTAACTAGCCGCCCCCCACCTGCTGCCCAAAAAACCTGCTGTCAGTCCCATCTTTTCAACTCTTCGACTCCTTTGGTACCTATAGAGAACATTCTCCTCCGAAACCTGTGCACACACATTTCATACATTCATACACACATAAAAACAGTATAACTACGAATCAAATAACAACCGAAACGAAAATCATATACCAAACCATGCCCCCATTCATCCTTTTCATCCACCCATACAACCTTATAAACCATTTCACATACACGATCAAATTGAAACCAATAAGCTAAAATTAAAAACACCAATGTTTGTTCATACACCAAAGAAAGAAGGAAAAAATTGTTCATGAAAAACAGAAAATTCAGGCCTAATTAAACTAGAGGGACGTTCTAAAGCGAATAAGCTAAGGATATGTATCTAAGGATCCGCCCAAAGCTCCTCTCTATGTGTCTTGAGTCATGCATCACCGAAACAATCACCTAAGCCAAAAGGAAAAGAAGAAAAGCATGAATTCCTTGCATATGTACTATTCTTCAACCTAAAACTAAACGCAAAGAAGTTATACCTTGGTGCATCATCATCTGCTGGAGGCTGAGTAGGAGGAACATCCTGACTTGGCTGAGAAGGGAGTGGCAGCTGAGGAGAGGACTGAACCTCTGGAGCATCAGGAGCGGCAGGAGTCTCTCGAACCGAGGACGCAGCCCGCGCATATATCCCAAGACTCCGAGATGCCGAAGGACGAGAAGCACGGCTGAAGGTGGCCCTGGTAACCAAAGAAGCCGAGAGAGAATGGTCAGGCTCAAGTGAAAGAAGGTCGAGGTCCGCCTCGGTCATAGAGCCCCCTCCAACCAATTTTCCCCTCATAGTGGCCTCCCAGAGATGAACCTGCTGCATATCTCTGTCTCCTCTTCAATCTCTGTCGGAGGCGACTCTCTATCCCTCTAGCCTGGTCCTCGCCAGCCCTCAACCTCTCCTCCAACTCCCATGCCCTTGCCTCTGATGCCCTGAGCGCCGCTCGGTCCCTCTCCCCGGCCGCCTGGAGAGAACGAACCAAGTCCCCCATCAAACCCCCAGGAACACCTGCTGAAGCTTCCAACTCCGACACCCTCATCTGGAGGGAGTCCCTCTCGCGGCCTAGGGTGACGAACCCCTCCTCTCTCAAAGCCATCATGGACCTCAGCCGGTCCGTCTCCTCCTCAGCCTGAGAAGCCCTACCCCTCGCCTGGCCCAGCTCCATCCGTGTGGCCGTCAATTCACTCCGGGCTGCATCTAGATCCCTCGTCAGATCGAGCTATCGCTCGGAAACCATGGAAGGAGGAGGGGCGGAAGAAGAGGAAGCACCATCTGCTCTCGCTCTCGACAGAGCATCCACATGAGCCTCGAGGACCCAGACCTGGTCCTGCAAGCGTCTCCGTTGTACCCGCAACGCCTCTATCTGCCTGGCCCGCGCTTGGAGGTGCTCATTAGCGGTCTTAAGCTTCTTCTCCATCTCATTCAACTCAACCTGCAAAAGGAATAACTATTCAGAAGATATTCAAGCAAGGGAGAACAAGGAAGAGAAAAAAGTTTTTTTCAACTCACATAAGCGTCCGGGATCTCCTCCTCCATCATCCCGAGGATACCCGCATACTCCTGATGATACCAAGCCAGGTATCCGTCGCTCGAAGTCACCTCAGGACAACGCTCAACAGGACACCTCGGCCCATCCATCCCGCCACATACGTAGCATAATTCCTCGGGAGGTTTGTGTCCCGAGGAATCCCAGCCACCGGAATCGAGGGGCGCCGCGGCAGAGGATCGGATACCCACTGGTGATACCCAAGCTGGTGGACGACCCGGCTGATCGCGTGAAGCACAACCTCATTAAAGTAGATCAGTCAGACGTCTCGCGCCAAGGCCTCGGGAACCTCCTCCGGGTAAGGCTTCCATGTCATCTAAAAAACATCAAAAGATAGGAAGAGCGCTTAGTCAAAAGAAAACCAAATACAAGCCAAAGAAATTCGAAGAAAAACTTATACCTCTTCCTCCAACAAGACATGGAAGGCCTCTCGGAATTGGGCGAGGCAGTACAAGTGAGAGGATCCCCGAGGTTCCCATCTCATGGCCCAAGGGAGGGCATGATCAAACGGCGCCAGAGACGGGTGATCAATGGCGAAGTGCTCTTACCCGAAGATCAAGCAAAAAGCAAGAGAAAAATTATCATAATCAAAGTGAGCTAAACCAAGAAAAAGACATTTATCACTTACAGATACCTGAAGAAATGGCGCGAAGCCGCCAAGATTCTTTCCCCCGGCCCTCTTAACTTTCTTCGAGAGCTCCGCAAAGAGATGAGCGAGCATCGCCGCTCCCCAGGCATAGCGTCCCATGCCCTCCAGGTCCCTCATCAGAAAAAGCGAGTGAGAGGAAACCTTATCAGAGGCCGTCGAGAAGAGGACCCGGCCGAAGAAGTAAAGGAAGAACGCCCTCAACTCCCTCCGTGCCCTCTGTGGGCACGCGGCCGCCTCTCGTCTCGATCATCGCCCTCCTCCTCTCGAAGCTAGCTGCAGCTTCGCCCTTCTGACGCTCCGTAAAGGAACCGAGGCCATACTGCCCCGAAAGCCTCCCTAAAGGAATCCGGTTCAGCGTCCGCTCCCGCTCCACGAACTCCCATTCCCCGATCAACTCTCGAAACAGCCCCCTATAATCCGCGAGGGTGGCGCAATCACTGCTTCCCCCAAGACCGGAAGACCGGTGATCCGATGGACGTCCTCGAGGGTCGGCATAACGGCGCCAGTAGGGGGGATGAACGTACAACTCTCCGGGTCCCATCTCTCCGCCAATGCCTCCACATATGGGCGATGGACGTGGAACAGCTCAATCAGAAATAAGGAACGGAAGTCCGCTCCATCCACTAAGCTCCTCTCCTCCTGCCCCAAGGCATCGTACCACCTCTTCTTCCGTGCCATAAAGCCCGGATACGATTCAACCGTTGCAAACAAAAGAAGAAAACATGGGTTAGTCTAAAGAAAGCAATCGAGAGGTAAGAACCCAAAGCCTCAAAATCATTTAGAGATCATGCTTAGCAAAGTAAAATTTTCATATCAAACACAAAAGCGCTCACGAAAAGGTTCACCTCCCATTATTCATAAAACACTCCTCATATGATCACACATGCTAACAAACATCAAACATCCCACTGTGGTCACCACTTACTCTCCCTCTTACATCACGGTCTATCATGCTTATATACTTTCCATAAACACACATAAAAACATATAAAAAGTACTTGGACCCATGAAATGCATACATACAATTCCTCATGCTCTACCATGATCAAACACATGCGAAGTCACACCCTAAAAAACTATATACACACAAAAATGTATCACATGCAAATATGCTAGCCATATCGTTCCTCTCTCCTTTATATGCATATGACAAGCATGGATATATATACGAAAAATTGCCCCCCTTCCTAGAAACAAACCCATATCAGCATGCTATCCCACCGTAATTACCTTATACACCAAGCATGCTTATTAACAATATGCATATACAAACATGTACATACCACCAAAACACATGCACATACACCAAAATAAAAAGGATAGGAACATACCACAGCCCGTGTGGACCCAGGAGCGCCCACCTCGGCCTCGTCGGGATCGTCTATCCCGTCGTCATCCCCCTCCTCCTCATCCTCCTCGAACACGGCCTCCTCGGCCACAGCCTCAACACCAACACCGGCCTCTGCAGCCCCGGTGCCCATACCCTCGACTTCCTCGACCTCCTCCCTAACCTCTCCAGTCCCCTCCACCCTCCCCGCGCCGGAGATAAACTCCGCAAAGGCCCCCATAGCCCTACTTTCCTCCTCCTCAGCCCTGGCCTCTGTGTCCTCCCTGTCCAACATCCCAACAAGGGCATCCAATGATGCCCTCACATCTTCACTAACTCCCTCGGCCCCCACTCCCTCGGTTGAACCCTCAACCGGTCCTCCGACCCCCAAAATCACCTCCTCGACCACCACCGGTCGATCCCCACGCCTCCTCTTACATGTATATCCTATCATACTACTCCCAACCTCCGGGGCAGCCCCCAAAGGCAAATCCCCAACCTCACCCGCACCGATGCCCACCGGCGGCACCTCCGCCGTAACCACGATCTCCCTCACGACCTCCCCTTCCACTTGATCACTCCCCGATGAACTAGACCCCGAGACAGCCCCTCTCTGCTCTCGGGAAGATCTGAGGCGCTTCATCATCGAAGCCATCTTCTTCCCCTTCGTCATCTCCTCTGATTTCGCACAAAAGAAGAACCCAAAGAAAATCTAGGGCTTCGAAATCAAGAAGAAAGGAATGATGGAAGGCAAAAACAAAGGATTCAAGGTGTTTTAAAATCAAGTTTTTTGGTTTAAAATAAAGAAGAAGAAGAGAGGAGGGAAGAGTAACCGTTTTAAAACGTATGGGGAGAGAGAGAGGGTCCCTTTTAGGTTATAAGGGACACAGTCTCGGGCGGCTAGTTACCACTAGCCGCCCCTCCCAGTTTTCTGCTTTCACTTGAAACCCCTTTCCAAAACTTTTTTCAGCCCTAATTCCAAGGTTTTCTATACCAAACAGCCATGTATTGGCTTATTTCCAGACACTACTTGATCAAACACGACTTTCCCGAAGTTCTGCCACCCTTTCAGTACCACTCGAAATCGAATTTCTTTAGTTCTGGTCTTTTTCAGAGTTCTTATCCTTCTGATGATCCAATTCACCCAATCAACTTTTACTTGCTTTCTGTCGGCGATATCCCCTCCTTGCTGAGTTTTCCCAAGCACGGGAACGGTAGGCACGAGAAAACTGACGCTGGGCTGCTCCATGCACGATAGCTAAGAACCCCTACCGCGGGTTGGATCACTCACCATTTATTTTTTTCCGCCTTCCACCCGGATCATCCTTTTGGTTAAAAATTCTAAGTCAAGACCTAGCCTCTGACGGTCTAAATCAACTCCCCGAATAGTACTGTTTGTGTTGACATAACTTCTTGAAGGTCGGGCCGGCCAAAATAGGGGTCTCTTTCATTATCATCGGTCGAAGTCTTTCCTGCTTCACACAAAGACTCCGTCCGATGAGGGACAATTGTAGATACCCCAATTCTGACCGTCCAGAAAGACACAAATACTTCAAGTAAAACCTGAAAATATCCCACATTTGGACATCTACTAGAGAACCAAAAGTTCAGGAAATCGAAAACCCTAAAATTAAACTCTATCCCTTACCCAAAACCCTAACCCTAACCCTAAACCAGACCCTGGCCCAAACCAGAACCCCACCTAAGAAAAACTCTAAAACCCAAAAACCCTGAGTCCCTGGCAATGGGCGGCTAGACCTAACTAGCCGCCCCATACCAGGCGGCTAGTTAGCACTAGTCGCCAACCTGGCCGACCTTGAACCACTTCCCTTGATGGGACATAAAGCAGCATTAAATGCTGATCATTGCGGCGGGTTGTGACCTTTAGCCGCCCCATCTTGGCCGGATCAACCCAAGTAACTGACCCAAGCCACATTTTGTTAGAGATGGGATGTTTGACAGGTCATGATAGGGGCGGCTACCAGGAAATAGCCGTCCCATCCTGGGTGGCTAGTTAGGACTCGCCGCCCTTCATCTGGTCCTGACAAAAGAACCAGAGAATTAATGAGGGGTCTAATCACACAACTATTAGCCAAGCCACTCTTTTATCCCCTGAATATTCTCCTGCCTCTTTTTTACTATAAATAGAGGAGGTCCCAAGCATAGTTTAAAAAGTATGTGCGGACCCCAAGTGCGGTGGGGTCCGCATACAGTACATGCGGCTGCACATTGTATATTTATTTTTTTAAAAAAAATTAGTATATGGGCGTTTGAACCTCGCTCGAACGGAATTCGAATGCTAAAGGACTGTTTGAATCCCGTTCGAACTGGGTTCGAACGTGTAAGGTCTGTTTGAATCCCGTTCGAACTGGGTTTGAACAGTTTGAATCCCATTCGAACTGGGTTCGAACGCCTGAAGGGCTGTTTGATTCCCGTTCGAACTGGATTCGAACGGCTGACCGCACATGGCCGCATATGCCCCGCACATGACCGCACATGGCCGCACATGACCGCACTTTGACAACACTTGGACAGCACTTGGGTGTTGATGTGCGCCGAGGGGGGCACATCAGCACGTGCGGCCGCACGTACCGGTACGTGCGGCCGCACTTTGAACTATGGTCCCAAGCCTTTAAATCATCCATCATCCACAATTAACATTCCCAATTCACAATAAAACACACACATCATCCACTACCTTTCCCCACTAGAAATCCCAAGAGAGAGAGATAGAGAGAGAGCTCCTTTTATGAGAGAAATACCCATTCCCTACATAAAATACCCTCTCATTCCACCCTGCTACATTGGCATAATAAAATAAAATATGATCCTTGACCACGGATCACATATCTACCTATGACAATTAGGCCTGACTAATTAAACATACACGCAATTATTACAAGAGAAGTTGTATCACAAAGGAGATACCTGGACCGCACGCCCAAATAACCAATGAGTAAACCATGTAAATACACACTTTATACAATCCAACATAGGTCCCCTAATAAGCTAGCATAAATGACATGGAAAATTCTATAACATAAGGGGGTACATGAACCATGTGCCCAAATAAGAAAAAGTCAAGAACTGACTCTGCATAATTAAGTCCTAAATCATTCACACAGTTGCAGAATATGCACAAGATAATAATGGAACCTAAACAATTGAAACATCAAGTGTATATATATATACTAAGAAAAATCACAAGATGTGACTCATTAAAGACTTCAAACAGCTCACATGGAATGAGATAAAGAAATAGTACAAAATGATAAGCAACATAATCCATATATTCGCATGCATTCCAAATAATATCCACAATCACCCCACGTCATCTGGTAGCCCTCTCCCAAGCAACTTGTCCAGGATGATACCAATCACGGGGTGGTACCTCACATGGTAGCTCCGACGCTGGGTAGCTTCAACGCACGATGGCGCTGGGGTGATACACTCCACACTCGCAGGAAATCACATTGATCAACATGCACCCTACTCCATAACTAGCTACTTGGAATCCATCAGAATTCCCAACAAGTGTATCACGAGGACGCGAGGGAAGCAACTTCTTATCCACACTTACTAATATCAATTATGACCTTAAAAACTGATCATACACCCATCTATCCTCAATAAACAGGGTTATTAAGTTATTATTACAAACATGAGATAATTAAACGCCCACCAATCTTGTAAACATGGTGTAAAGGACAAGTAGAGGCAAGAGTTATAGCTAACTCAAATGAGCATATCAATAAGTATGTGCAAATGATCCCTAAAATATGGTATTTAATCCTACATAACACATCCATCATCATATACTAGCAATAGAGGCTAAATAAATTCTCTAACATAAAAGAGATACATTCATATAAACACCCATCACACATGCCCACACAAGAAGGGCTCACGCAAGCATAATAATTCACACATGAATATGACACATATGCAAATATGTGGTAGAAAAAGGGGTTCTACACAATATACTTAGTCATACGGCCCTATCATGCAATATCTAACACAATAGGAGTGCAAAGAAGCCCCATGGATGTGCGATGCACGACTACGTGCATCGAACGCATCCCGAAGGCTTGTATTGAACCACTCACCTAACGAGCGCACGGCTCGCGATACACAAGAGGGCGGTAGCTTGAATCTGAATAAAGAAACTACTCCGTCGAGAATCTTCCAATGGATGCATTAGACTGTGACAAGGTACTCAATATCCCCAAGCACACTTCATACGCGTCCGAGCACCGCGAGCACGCCCCCGAGCACCCCGTGCACATTGCCCACGCACTCCGCACGCATCGGACAACGCCAAGCACGCCCTCAAGCACCCCGTGCACGCTACCCATACACTCCGCACGCATGGGAGCACGCCGAGCACGCCATCGAGCACCCCGTGCACACTGTTCACGCACTCCGCACGCATGGGAGCACGCCGAGCACGCCATCGAGCACCCCGTGCATGCTGCCCACGCACTCCGCACGCATGAGAGCACGCCGAGCATGCCATCGAGCACCCCGTGCATGCTGTCCATGCACTCCGCACGCATGGGAGCATGCTGAGCATGCACCCGCAACCCCACAATCCGCTCAAGCAAATCTCGAGTGCACGATGCACCAACTCTGCACCCCTTTAGCACATAAACACATGTACAAGAATGTATGAGGAAAACCATTGGAAAGAGGAGAAGAATGGGCATACAAGGTTCACTCACACATACTCACAAACGGTTGGCGTGCGCACCTACACAACACATAACACATGAGCATGTGCTTCTCTCATTCATCTTCTTCAATTCCATGCACACAGAACAACAACACAAGGCAACGGAGCCTCTACCCCTCCCAACAGCAACAAAGACATGGCTGAACCCAACCAAGGAGAGTGGGAGTCCATACACGGCTCAGCTGCCCACGCGCCGCCCCGCCGCCATCACCATCGACGCCCCGCACTTCCCTTCAAACAACATACCTTCAATGGCATCGGAAGAGGAGATTTCATCACCACCCCCACTTTCCCCTCTTCATTTTCACACAAGAAGGGCTGGTCGTGAGAGAGGGTCGAGAGTGAGAGGGAGGAGAGACATTTGGGCTCTTAAATAGCCAAAAGAGGAGTCAGATAACTAAATCATCCCTGACCTGAAATTCTGGACGGGATTCACTAGAACAGCCATAACTTTCACTATATAGCTCTTAATTTTGCACAATTCAAAAGCCGTTAGAAAGCTAAGAAGATTATCTACAACTTTCATGTTTATGCTCAGATCAAATAACCCCTCCAGCTATTTCAAAGTTTGAGCTAAACATCGAACAGGGCTGCTGCCATGATTTTCTCATCCTCGGGGTATACTTGGAAAAATACCCATAACTTTTATTACATGAATCCAGTTGATCTAATTTCACTTTTGTATGAAACCTAACAAAAAAAATGAACATCTCATGATAAAATCGATTTTTACTACTTCATCTTGGGCATTAACAAAATTAAATCCAAATTCCAATCGAAACTACATAATTTCTAAAAAGACCTCAAAATGCTACGAAAATTTTCATTTAAGCCCAAGTGAACATCAGAACCACAAATATGCAGTTTGAATTTGAAACTGAATGCCCGAACTATTTAAATAAATAAAATGCGATATTTGTTCTTTAAAAAGTGACACAGTCTTAACATAAACATAAATTATTTTGGAGTTTATACCTATTCATAAATCATAAAGACACAACAGGGAGGCACAGTGAAAGCTTCATCACTGTTGATAGGGGCAAGATTGAAAAAATTTAGATGGAACAGGTGGGGCCCACTTACACCTCACCATTGGTTTTGCTTATGATGGGGGGGGGGGGGGGGGGGGGGGGGATGGTATGGTTATTCCATGTTATTCTTGTTTATTCTGGCATTCGGATTCCTTTTTATATCACCCAACCAAACATCATTTTATGTCTTATACCACTCCATTTCCCTTTATTATCTCCTTATACCTGTAGCTAAATAGGACAGTCAATTATTCAAAAAAATATATGTGTCCAAAAATTCAAAATATATCCGATATCCGAAAAATTCGTATCCGTATTCGACAATGTTCAGATCAGAGATGGATATACCTGTATCTGAAACGAAAAATATCCGTATCCGAAAATATTATTATATTATTATTTATTTAATTACATATTTATATTTTTAGGATTAATATGAGTTTTTATTTTTATTTTTACTTTAAAGCATGTAATCTTTTATGTATATACTTATAATTTTATGTTTTATACTATATAATTATTAGATTTTTTTACATATTTCAAATTTTAGATATATGGTTTTTATTTTTGATGTTGAATATTTGATATTTAATCATTTCATATTCGTTTTGAATTTTTGGATAATTATCTGTATTTGAATCCGAATTTTAGGATCGGATACGGATAATTATTTTCAACATCCATATAATATCGGATATAAATATTTTTTCAGATATCTAGTTCGGATATGGATACGGATATGAGTCTACTCCGTTGACAGGTTTAGTTGGGAGGGGGTGAGCACTAGGAAGAAAAGAGGTGAAAAGGGAAAGCAACCTTGACCATATTATGTCATACAGTATAAAAATATATGGACATCTCATCTATGTGCAAAAGACATACAAATACCTAATTAAAATGAAATTTACTAAACTATAAGGAAATAGAAAAAGATGATGGCAATTAAATTAAGATTAAAAATTGAAACAATTAATATAATAACATAAAAACATTAATCTTCACAAAACATATCCAAAGTTATTTAATTTTTTTTGTTATATTTAGAGAGTTTTAGAATGATAAAATACTAATTTTTATTTTATTTTTATTTCTCACCTTTATGAAAAATATAACAACAAGGGATGTAGCTGGGTTCAGAACGCCTATGGAGATGACACAGGCCGACCCTATGAACACCAACCCGTGCATGACATCTGTCCAGACATCCACGGATACTCACATGCTTAACTTATAAAAAAACAGGGAATGCAAAGACAGTTCACGCCGTCTCTCACGTCGTCTCTTCACGCCATCTAACGAGTTGGAAATCAGTAAGTCGTCAAATACTTTAATAGTGGTGATACTCAGAACTCAAAATATAAGCCCTACTTAAAAACCCCATGAGGTGTCATCATTTTATTGGTTGGTTTGTTGATTTTTCAAAAATATTAAATATTAAAATGACAAAATACAAATTTGTCATTCATAGCTTCATTAAATATTTGTCCCATTAATCCAAATCCCCCCATTTTATGACAAATCCATTTGTCCATTTCAAATTTTGAATTTTGAAATCCTTATTGAACGTAAATTACACGGAAAGTTATCTAAATTCTTTTCATCAAAATCCTTCAAATTGTCCGATTTTTTTTTCAAACTTATATTCTTATTATACACATTAACTCTTTTTTTTGAAAAAATGTTATTAACTTAACATTAAAAAAGTTAGGTATTTATTGTATTCAAATTTAAATAAAAAAACACATATACAGTTACATCAAATACATTTCTTAAATATTTTCACCTCTGACAATGATATGTTACATTTATTACATTTACATAAAAACTGTTACATTTACATAAATGTAACAAGCTCTTACATTTACCTAAATGTAACAAACAGTTACAATTACTTAAATATTTTACATTCAATGCAATGTTTAAACAATGTAGAAACAGATTCTATTTTCAACAGTCAGTTATATTTTATAAAAAATGTCAAACATTTTTTTTGTCGTGTGATACATTTAACAAAAATATGTATTTGACCGTTACATTAATAAACATAGCAAATATAAATTACTATTTGCATTGAAACAAATGCAATACACGAATCAATGTTACATTTTTTAATGTAACAAAAATTAGAATATGAATATTTCGATGCGAAAAATGTAACATTAACATCATAAAAACCATATATAAATTAAATGTAACTAACCTTAGAAACAGTAGAACAAAGAAATAGGGAATTTTGAAACAAATAGATCCACCGATGTACGTCAGATTTTTTTCCTCCCATAAGTATTTCACACCATATCTTCAGTGACTAAATTACATTTATAAGTAGTATTACAAATCCAACAGAAATTGCAAAATGAATGTAATAGTTTGCAATCCAACAGAAATTGCAACCGCAGAGAGTGGTCAGCACAAATAATAATTTATATTTATTATATTTGTTAATGTCATAGTCAAATGTATATATTTGTTAAATGTATCACACAACAAAAAATATGTTTGATATTTTTTATAAAATATAAATGACTATTGAAAATAGAATCTGTTTCTACGTTGTTTAAAAATTGCATTGAATGTAAAATATTTATATAAATGTAACTGTTTGTTACATTTAGGTAAATGTAATAGTTTGTTACATTTATGTAAATGTAACATGTTACATATCGTTGTGAGAGATGAAATTATTTAAGAAATGTATTTGCTATAACTGTATTTGTGTTTTTTATTTAAATTTAAATACAATAAATACCTGATTTTTTTAATGTTCAGTTAATAACATTCTTAAAAAAGAAATTTAATGTGTATAATAAGAATGTAAGTTTGAAAAAAAAAATCTAGACCATTTGAAAGATTTTGACGAAAACAATTTAGACAACTTTTAATGTAACTTAGGTTCAATAGGATTTCAAAATTCAAATTTTAAAATGGATAAATGGATTTGTCATAACCAAATAGAGAAAATGGGGGGATTTAGATTAATTGGACAAATTTATGATGAATGACAAATTTGTATTTTGTCAACATTTTTGAAAAGTCAGCAAACAAACCAATAAGATGATGACAACTTGTGGGGCTTGTGAGTGGGGCTTATATTTTAGGTCCATTGTTAAGTATTCGACGAGTTGCTGATGTCCAACTCGTATGGCATGAAGAGACGGCATAAACTGAATTTGCATTCCCTGTTTTTTTTATAAGTTAAGCATGTGAGTATCACGTGGATGCCTGGACAGATGTCATACACGGGTTGGTGTTCACAGGGTCGGCCTGTGTCACCTCCACAGGAGTTCTGGACCCGGTGTAGCTCATTATTTGTGAACTTCGAGAGGTGTTTTTTTAGGTTTTGAGAATTTCAGGGGTTTAAATGCATTTTACCCTTAAAAAGTACGAGAGAATTTTCCTTTGCGTTGGATTTTTTTTTTTTGGGGGGGGGGGGGGGGTTCGAAAAGAGTTGTACATGCCTTGTAATTTGTAGGTTCTATTTTTTTTAGGGATGATTCGTGCTGTGTTTGGTTTGCATTTCTTATTTTGATTTTATTTGCTTCTCTAAATTCAAGCAAAGATGATGGATACCACTGTTTAAAAATGATATATATATCCCACCTATAAAAGGTATATGCCTCGTTGGATGGCTAATGAAGCATATGAGATTGTGTTTGATGTTGTAAATTGGACAGCGTGTAACAACACTCTTTTTGAAAATGATAATTTTAGTGACACTCCTTATGTGTTTCTTGTAATAATATTTGTACATTAATAAAAATAAAAGATATATTATAATAATTGCGTATATCCTTTTACGTTAAAAAGAAATTTACATCTCTTCTAACAAATCATATGCCTCATTAGCTGCATTTGTAACCGTGCTCTATTTAAAAGAATAATATATTTAAAGTCAGTCTCACATGCATACTATACATGTTTTAATTTTTTTCCTAAATTTTTATAGTTTCTATAATGGAAACATGTAGATTATAAAAAATAAAGTATACAATATAACAAATTCTTTACAATATGTTTTTTTAAAAAAATAAGTATTTACATGCTTCATATAATAAGAACAACATAAACAACAAGAAGTTCATTAGGACGAGTTCTTTAATAAAAACTAAATTAATTTATTAATTACCCCAAGAAAACATCACAGAAAAAGAGCCGTCTAGCTCAGTTGGTAGAGCGCAAGGCTCTTAACCTTGTGGTCGTGGGTTCGAGCCCCACGGTGGGCGCTTCTTTCTGTTTTTTTAATGTTTTATTATTATTTTATTTAATTTTTTGCAATTTGCCCCCTCATCTTTCTATCACTTTCAGACATGTGCCTTAATATTTGTAAAGTGATAAAGAATGTACCCACCCTTCCCAAAAAAATGATCCTTGCATTTCAACTATTTTCTTCTATCTCCCTATTGAAGGATAAGTGGGAGCAAATTCGGCCAATCCAACTCACAAAAAAAAAGGAAAAACACATTTATTATTCCTAAATGACTCTGTCATCTAAAAGACAAAACAATCCCGATTGTACTTGACACAGTGGATAGGGACACCCTCCTTTCAGAGGGGGATGGGGTATTGAACCCTGCTGATGGCAGGTGTTTGGAAAAAAAGTAAACCCATTGGTCTGAGTTCTTGGGCACATGTCTGCGAGTGATAGAAAGATGAGGGGGGTAATTGCAAAAAAATAATTAAAATATTAAAACATTAAAAAACAGAAAGAAGCGCCCACCGTGGGGCTCGAACCCCTACCACAAGGTTAAGAGCCTTGCGCTCTACCAACTGAGCTAGACGGGCTTTTTTATTATGATCTTGAGGCACATCTTTCTATCACTTGCATGTAACCTTCGGCCCCTCCCAAAAATGATCCTTGCATTTCAACTATTTTCTTCTAGCTCCCTATACATATGCAGAGGTATTGAAGGATAGGTGGGAACAAATTCGACCAATCAAACTCAACTAAAAATATATATACATTTATTTTTCCAAAAAAACTCTGTGAACTAAAAGACAAAACAATCACAAATATGCTTGACACAGTGGATAGGGATATTCTTTTTTCCAAAGGAGATGGGATATCGAAAAAGACAAAACATATTTATTTTCCCTAAAAATAAAACATCTTTCTATCACTCGCACACATGTGCCTAAATATTTGTAGTGTGTTAAAGCATGTACCCTTCGGCCCTCCCAAAAATGATCCTTGCATTTCAACTATTTTCTTCTAGCTCCTTACACAAGTGCAGAGGTAGTGAAGGATAAGTAGGGATAAATTCGACCAATCCAACTCAACTAAAAAAAATACATTTATTTTTCTAAAAAGACTGCCAATTAAAAGACAAAACAATCTCAAATATGCTTGACACAGTAGATAGGGACACCCCTTTTTCCGAGGGAGATGGAGTATCGAAAAAGACAAAACATATTTATTCTTTTTAAAAGACTCTGCCAACTCAAAGATAAAACAATCCCGACTATACTTGACACAGTGGATAGGAACACCCCCTTTCCGAGAGGGATGTGGTATCGAAAAAAGATAAAACACATTTATTCTTTCTAAAAGACTCTGTCAACTAAAAGACAAAACAGTCTCGACTGTGCTTGACACAGTGGATAGAGACACTCCCTTTCCGAAAGGGATGGGGTATCGAAAAAAGACAAAACACATTTATTCTTCCTAAAAGACTCTGCCAACTTTAAAAAAAAGGATTTTTAGTTTTAAGTCCCTGTAAACATACTCATTTAGGGATCGATCCATCACTTCTTCATATTTTGTTTTAGTCCCTAAGGTTTTGGTTTTAGTCCTTGGGAGGGACCTATACCTAAATTATTAGTTTTGTTTTTAGTCCCTGGGAGGGACTAAAACTAAACATATCATTTAAATCGGGGAACTAAAACCAAAATATGAAGAAGTGAGGGATCGATCCCTAAATGAGTATGTTTACAGGGATTAAAACTAAAAAACCCTAAAAAAAAATAGTCCGGACTGTGATTAGTACAGTGGATTCACCCCTTTCCGAGGGGGATGGGGTATCGAACTCTGCTGACGACAGGTGTTTGGAAAAAAGTATGCTCTACAGGGGATGCGGTATCGAACTCTGCTAGGTTCCTGGGCTTTGTCCCTTCCACTTTTACCCTTTTCAACTCATGAAATTCCATCCCTGTCCCGAATTAAATTAAATTATCAAATTTAAAACCAAGCAAAATTTTTATCAAATTTAATCCATCCGATTCGACTCCTCAATCAAACCGACGCAACCCCTTCGAATTCAACCCTCCTCCTCTACCTTCCCTCATCCATCCGACTGCCCTAACTCCGCCTCCACATCTCATCAGGATCTGTCTCCTCCTCCTCTGTTAGATGCCACACCTCAAACAGGACGTCGGCTCTTGACTAAGGCGACGGATGACGCTGTCTGATCGTGCGCCAGCGCAAGATGGTGGTGGTCGACCCTCTCATCTTTGTTGTCCGTCTATTTTTCCCCTTTGGGTTCAGTTTGAACTTTGAATGCAGATTTAAATTGGCTGATGTTGTTGAGAAATCAAAAGGATGCTAACAATAATAAAAGGAAAACTAAAGAAAGGGAAGCTAGAAATATGTTTGATGGAAGTGTATAAAATTTAAATTTTGGTTTCTTAGCCTAGAATAGTTTTGAAGTTCTAATTCATGGTCTCTACTTTTGTTTGATCTTTTATTATTAGTGTTCTATTATTTAGATACCATATTTTAGCTATTTTTATGGCTTGGCAGCTGTCAGAAGTGGATTTTCACTAAGATATGATTTTCAATTTTAGCGGCAGCAACCTCATCCTGCAAGGTATACTTATTTGGCAACTCAATTATACATGGCTATTATCTCCATTTATCTACTATAAATACAAATGGAAGTATCATATTAAAGTGTACATACTCTTTTTTGTTTCTTCCATGTCATTTCTCTGTGATGCTTGGATCAGTCTCCACCATGTTTGGTTCCTCAAAGAATGCTTGGTTCAATTAAAAAAAAAAACTTACACATCAACAAATTTTATAAATTTATACAGGTATTTACATGCTAATGGAGGTTCAACTTGAGATTTTGATGCATGAAAAAGGAACTATAAATCTAAAAATCAGGCATATGGATCTCCGAATATTAAGCAACCCTATAGAAATGATCCAACCCTACCATTTCAGGTTCAACAAACTTCTTTGAGCGATTTAAGAAATTGACCATTTCACTAAAAAAATAAAATACCTCACATGATCCTACCATTTCAGGTTTAATAACCTTCATTGAGTGATTTAGGAATTTCACATTTTCACTAAAAAACAAAAATCCCTCTCACACATGATCCTACCATTTCAGTGATTTAGGAAATGATCCCCTTTAACATTGTAATTTTTTATAATCTGATCTTGTTGTTTCGTATACCCCAGATAGTTACCCTTTTTACTATACTAAATTATGTTATTCCATATCTCTATCTCCCTCAAGTTTCCTACTGAAATTACACATGTATTTATTTTACAAAATATCAGAAGCTATTTGTATTCTGCACTGATGCTGTAATGAACTTCACATTGTGGTGTTCGGTAGTTCATTGAAATTGCTAAACAAGGCTTGATCTACGTATAAGTATGAACAAGTTTTTTTCCACTTCTTTCAAACTCTTTGTATATCTTCAACACATTCTTCTTTAAATTCTATTAGCTCGCTGCAATTTTTCTTGGAGGACACCTTAAATAAGACAACATCAAGAGAATGATGAATAAGTTACATGTCCATCTGCAACTAGGAAAAAAAATTCTAAATCTAACTGAATAAGTAATGCTTGTTGATACATCTCCTCTTTACTTAACAGTATGGACATATGCTATAAGGTAACAGTGGCAGTCCTCTATGATCCTATTTCATATTTAAGTGGCCCATGAGCAGGGTTCAATGCATTATGGGAAATCAACATGAGAAGAAATCTCAAGGGTTTGCTTGGATTTCTGGGTTTCGGAGTCAGAAGTTTTGATTCAGCTGTAGCCTGTATGCCTTTCTATGCTTCAGTTTCTGTTAGGTTTGCTATGTTAATTTCTTTCATGCTATAATTGGATTTATACATTAGCTTCTCATATTTTTTATATTAATAATTCATGATTAATGATTAATTGCTATTATATCAGTATTGATTCTTGACAAAGCAGGTTTTGTGGATCATAATAGTAACACTGATATGTTTGTGCTTTTAGAAGTGAAATATCATTTACTGGAAATGATTGACAAGGAAAGTATTAGGATTGTTAACATATCTAAACTACTGATGTCAAAATTTAAGAAGTAAAGGTTCACGCTCGTGACCATAAAATGCTCATTGAAGTCTATATTATCCAACGTAAAAGTTCAACATCAATTTAGACATGACCAGAGGGGGGTATTCAGTATTCTAATATGAGCCTACATCACCTAACTATTTTCTTAGTTCTCTATACCCCAATCCTTAAATAGAAGCTGATACAGAAAAAAAATCCAAACAGAATCAACAGCTCAGTTTAGAATATCAAATACAGAGATAGACAAACCCAATTATCCAAACTAAGTTAAACTAGGCAATGTTTGGGATGAAGATTTAACAATGTTAGGCATTGTTGTATTTGTTTGTATAGTTTTAGGACATCAGACCTGTACACAAGAATTTTTTGAGGTGTATAAAAGATCTCATGAATCTTTTTTTTATGTATAATACATTTATTATTTTTTGTTAGCACAACTTATCTAGAAATACAATATTAGATATACATAATATCCTATGATGGAATATATATTATCCTATTATTTGGGGGTAATGTCACAGCTTTATTAAAAAAATGTGTTTAATTTCCATTCTTTAATTGACTTTTTCATTATATCCTTGTCATATATAAAAAAATACAATTTGTGGCTTTGATGATTCTTCTTGCTTTTCTTGCTGTTATACCAAAACTGAGAGTGTTTGCCATGAAACAACATTAATGGCCACCTACCTATCATTTTGCCTACCTATCATTTTGATGTACAATTTTGTATAAATGATTCTAAAATTGTATTTATACATTTTCTTTTTATGCAAATATCTATATTAATTATCTATCACTTGTATATCATATTGTTAGATGTTTATAGTTTTCATAAAAATTGTTACCTAATGAAATCTCTTTGTACAGTATAATAAAACAACACGCGCATTTGTCCGTCTGTTATTCTTTATTATTTTTGTGTTTCATTTGTGCCTTGATTTGTTGTTTAATCTGCGGCCAGAGGAATTCCATATTCAACCATATTAAGTAGACTAATTGTTTGTGATAATGCTTGTGCGGTGATTTTGACAATATACGTTATTTAGACAATGAGCTAACAACCTATTTAGTGTGTTAGAGGTTTCCCCTCCATAGTCCACACCAGATGAAGTGAGCTTAAATTTAATTCTGAAAATTGTTTTATCAATTATTTTCAAGATTTTAAATTAAGATTTAACACTTTGTTTGGGTTTGATTTGTAGCTTTATGTGTGTCGGATTTGTGTTTTGATTTGTTATGTGGGTTTGCAACTGGGCAGGAGATGTTGAACCACCAGAAGCTCGCGATAGAGAACGTGGGGAGGCAACATCTGGAAGAGCCTCGGTACCATGCTCAACACTGATATCTTCTGAATTTGGGACTGATACAACGGTTCCCTCTTTCATTTAGTGAGGTTATGTTGGTCTGTGATGAATGGAGCATGTGATTGGTAGGTATGCATATGGTTAAATCCAGAATGCACTAAAATCTATTCCAAACAAATTAATTTACATGGCAAATTGGCAACCGAGGGAATGCTAATAACAAATAGTTATGCAGCTAAATATGGTTTGAAGATTAACAAGTGAAGAAATCATTGACAATGGAACCCATTGTAAATTTGGGTACTGTTCATTAGCTCATCATATCATATAAACAATAATTTGTGAGCTGTAGTTTCTCTCCTACAGTCTGTTTCATTCTCTGTTCCTTTATTGTCAAATGTACAAATTATTGTTCATGATATGGTCATTTTCTAACTGAATATATAATTGAATGGATAGTCAGATTCTCTATGTTGAATTGGCGATGAATATTTGATATTCACTGCTAGGACTCTCAGAAGTTCTGTTTTTCTCTATTTTCCACTTTGCCTCATCATGGAGGCACCATTGTGTTTGTGTAGATTAATTGTTCTTCTTCTTCTCATCGACATGATTGACTATGGGGGGCCTCGTTAACTTGTCAAATACCAAGACTAGCATCAGGTATGTCCTTTTCCCTTTATCCTACTTAATGGATGTGTTTTTTTTTCTATCCTTATAATTGTTGCATCTGACCAATGGTTCACCTTCGATGAGAAGTTCTTCTTCCTGTTTTTGTTGCCCCCAATTATCTTATATCCTTCTCATTATCTTTTGATACATAGTTTACTTGGAGGAGTGTTGATGCTCATGTATTTTGATTCTCATATATAAATTTTCATTGTTACCTTCCATGAGAAGCTCTTCTTCCTGTTTTTGTTGCTTCCAATCATCTTATATCCTTCTCATTATCTTTTGATACATAGTTTACTTGGAGGAGTGTTGATGCTCATGTATTTTGATTTTGATATATAAATTTTCATTTGTTCAATGTCTGATTTTTGGGGACCTAATTTCAGCAACTTATCCTATCACTATGTAATCAATTTTCCATGTAACTGTGTTATCAATTTTACATACAAATAGATATGTAACTATCTCTTGTAAAAAAGAGAGCAAAAGGGATAGGAGGGTTATCATCAACATTTTTCATTGTGTTTAACAACTAAAAAAGTGCAAAAGGAAATCACTTAGATGAAATTACAATTTTGTTCAATGTTCTTACTGCTTCATCCATGGTTTATCTTAATTAAGTTTATATAAACCTTACCTAAATTAAGTTTATATTCTAATGCTTTGAATACTTGATGGCTCACTTTTTTACACTCAGTTATAGATTGTACTTCAATTCCATTGTCATGACTTCTTCAATCCTCTCATAATTTTTTTTTAAAACTTGGATTCCATATTGTATGTCTATTTTTCATTCATCTACCCATTCTGAAATTATCATTTTTGCTTTAAAATTAAGTGATTTTTACATTCATTTCAAGGTAAGTTTAGAGCACCCATGTGATTTATTATTTCTACACGATCCTTCATGTCATCTTTAGGAATATTTTCATATTTTCTTCCTGCTTTTGTTTATGAAGAAACAATTTCTAGAAACATTGCCCCATGAATATATTAGTAGAAGCCTTCTTTCTTAAATGTTTAGGGCTTGGTGAAATGTATCTATCATATAAGAGGCGTCTCTCCACATATTAATGAATAGAAGAGATACTTTAAAAAATATTTAGTAGAAATATTTGATGCTTGGTCAAATGCTTATATCATATAGAAGTCATTTTTCCACATAGTTATATTTAGAAGAGATATTATCCTTTTTTACACTTTTAAATGATGATGATTTAGCCAAATTGGGTCGACCGTTTGGGTTTTGTGTGGCCAATGCAATTACAAAATAGAAATAGCAAATGATGATGATGATGATGATGTACTTTTGTAGCCTCTTAATCTAATATTCCACTTGATATCTTGCTATTAATTAGTAAATATCTCATTAATTCTGACATGAATCCAATATTTAAAGTTCAACAATCTTGTTTTAACCTATAATTGATTCCATTTGATTAATTTCTTTAATTTTTTGTTATCAATGCATGCATGGCCTATCTAACTGATTTTGGTTTTTTTTTCTTTCAAATTTTGGGTTCTATGCGGCCAATTCAATAATAGAGTAGATATAGCATAAAAGGACTTATATAACATCTAAGTTTACTATATCATTTGCCATTACTTAGTTGATCTGGTTAATTGATGTTGTTTGATATTAAACTAGGTTATTTCATGGGATGTCTAATAATTTTTATTTTTGGTATTTGTGATAGGAAATTATGTACAGAAAACTGGGGCAAGAAACATTAGTGTTCCAGATATTGGCCCTGCAAGTGTCAGTTAACAGTTTTCAAATTTCTTATTTGTGGCATGAAATTAATAGTTGGGACTTAACATGTTATTGAAATTTTCCATATTGTTATTCAAAATTTCCTTGGCCTTGAAAGAAGCTGGAGGATAGTGAAGCTGCAAAGCAATATTGTGTATAGATTGTTAGTTGCAATGCTTATATGTAGTAAGTTTTTGTTGATTTGGTGACTCCTTTGGCTTCTTTATATTTTATTAGCGACATAGTATAGTTATTTCCTATGTATTAAGGCTGTTGGATATGTATTTGGATCCACAAAATGGGAAGGAGTCAATGTTTAATGATGCAGTTCGTCTTCTCCACAATCATATGGAGTCTTCGGATCCCTTCCAAGTATTAGAGGTAAACTATTTCTTATTTATATAGTTCAGTATTTAAAATCTTCGTTAAATATTTTTTTACGACCTCAATTGATTTTAATCAAATTTATCTCATCATTGATCATTCTTCTTGACAATCTATCAACAGATATGGGCAATTTGTATCCTTTCAAATCGCTAACCAATGTTCTTCCTAATGTTTTCCAAGCATATCTCTATATATGTAGTGTCTATAGTTTTTCGTATACATTCATTTTATGCCTTCTTTACCTACACAATCACATATTAGATGTAAAGAAACAAACTGGTTTCAAAGAATTAGTGTGTGTTTATTGTGTGCGAGTTGTTATGGTTGCTAAATGAATGATATTGACTTGTTATGGTTTGTATTCCTTTTACTCGACTATATATATATATATAAAGTTTGATTTTTTTTAAGCTACTCATTATTTTTCTTTTGACAATATAGACACAAGATAGTAAACCAGTGAAAGGCAAGGAGAAGATAATAGCAAAATGAGTTATGATTGAAAGTTTTACGAATAATGAACTTGTTAGTATTGTTCCAATGTGTTAGGCAAACACCCTTGTCATCAAAGTGTTAGATGTATTCTTTTTCCTGTATTGTTTATGTTTTATAGATTTTGACTTTTGACTTTTTTTCTTGGATTCATAATTAGATTTTCTTTTTTTATTTTAATCCTTTTAGTGTGAATTGTTGGAAGGAATGTTTGTGATTTTTGTGAGGTCTGTTAGATAGGGCAGATTCGCCTCAATTTATTGATAGCTTTAAAAAAAAAAAAAAAAAAAAATTTATTCCTCAAACACATTTATTCTTCACCTGTACGTGTGATGTGTCTCACCCAAATCTCAAGTATTGTTGAATGAATATTATCAATTAAATATTTTTAAATTAACCCAATTATCACAAGTATAAAAAATTAAAACCTCACAATTTTTTTTTAATCTTCTCCCGACGACTCCGTAACTAAAAGACAAAACACATTTATTCTTCCACCAACTAAAAATCAAAATAAATTTATTTTTCCATTATTCATGTGACGTGCTCACCCAAATCCCATGAATATTGAATGAATATCATCCAATTAAATATTTTCAAATTAACCCAATTGTCACAGGTATAAAAAATCAAAACCTCACAAAACTTTTTTTTTATCTTCTCTCCTCCAATTAAATGAACTACAAAATTTTTAGATGTGTTCAAAGAATTTATATACAATCAACTACAATTTGTTTTTTTTTGGTAGTACAAAGGCTCAGACAGGCGATAGTCCTAACATTTACAACAACTAGAAATTTTGTATGTTTTCAATAAACATATTTGTACGCAATCAATCACAATTTTTTTGCATGAGTTCTACATTTTTATTTATTTTGGAATTTGATTTTATATATAATTAATTAGGATTTAATCTGATATTGATTATATATTTTTATTTATTAAGTGATTTATTGATTTTATATACAATGAATTTGAAATTATTTATATCAAGATTATGCAACTATTTATTCAATACCATTTTTTTTTAAAACCCCATTAGTGAAGTTTATGCTTTGCCCTCACGAGTTAAAATCCTGACATCGACACTGTTCCACAGATACTAAAAAATATTAGGGATAATTACTTCATCTCATGATTTTTTTTTGGGTGATTACATTACGGGATGAACTAAAAAAATATAATAAAATAATTTTAAAATAATAAATTATGAGCAAAAAGATATTTACATCCTTACACCAAAACTTAAAAAACTGATCATTTGAAATAATAATCAATATTTAACTTTGGTTTTTTTTGTTAAATAAGCAATGACAAGGCTTGAGCAATAGTTGAGATGGTAAATTTTATCATAAATAATTGATTATGAATTCTGTTTCAAAATTAAAAAACAAAACCATTTTGGCAGGTATACACTATTTAGATTTGTAGAAAGTTCAAATGAAACACATTGCGTGCTTTGTATCTTGTGATGGTCAAAATACTAAGAAATATCTAATATTCAAACTTATACAACGCATCCTGGTACACAAAATCTCTGCTAACCAAAAAAAAAAAAAACAAATATATAATGAAAATTTTCAACATTGTACAGTACAGAGCCCTCACAATAAACACCCCCCCCCCCCCCTAAAATTTAACAAAACATGACCACCTTTTCTAATTATATTTTTTACGACCATCTTTCACATTTACTTTCCTGCCATTCCAGTCAGTTTTGATAGCCGCAACATCTAATTCACTTTCTTATGGAATGGCAATGAAAATAAAACAGTACACATGGATATTGTTACCCGACCAATCAGTGAGCGAGGTGTAGGGACCATTCTCCAGTTCCAATAAAAGTATGCCACGTGGACGACCAAGTCCAATTCGGATCGAAATAAACTTGGATCACTTTTGCGCTGTCGGTGAGGTTACAAAATACATGTATTATTAAAAAAATAAAATATATACTCAAATAAACTAACATATTTTCTCTTTGAAACAATATAAAATTTAAATGTTTATACATTATGTTAGTATAGTATACTACCATTATGTTAGTATAGTGTATAGACGACTGTTGGATCACTTTTGCGCTGTCGGTGAGGTTACAAAATGGACTTAGTGTTTCTCCACTCCAATAAAAATTTAATCCAGTTGCTATAAGCCTCTATTGTTCAGAGGACTTTCGAGTATACCAGAAAGGAGGAAATTTGATCCAACCTTAGATATCAAATAGTGATAAATAGATAACATGATTTATGGAAACAACAACAGGAGGAATTCACCTACATACAACAATTACAGCAAAAAAACACATCATATGCACGAGCTTTTACTAATATCATCTCACCTGTACATGCTTAGGTAACAAAAGGACTCTCCGAGGCAGGGGTCACGCGATTGAAAAAAAGGAAATCAGCGCTGCTCATCAAGGAATGGGTCTCCATAAGATTTCCCTGCAGACAGATATCCTGCCACGCTTTCAGAAACTCCAGACAACCAGTTGCTCAACCAGGACGCGTTGTGAGCTAACCAACCAGTCTGCGTTGTTTGTTCTTCGTTCGATTCGAGCATGCTCATGCGCTCTTCTTCCAGTAGGATGTCTAGCCACCTCTTCGACATGTACTCCTTGACAGCTTCAACCCCCTGCTGCAAGGTCTCCATGGGAGGTATGATCAGTGGATTCTGGTCCAGGTTGAGTTGGACTAGGTTATCCAGCCGTCCGAAAGTGTCTGGGAGAGCATTGATCTGGTTGTTGCTCAGATCAAGGTCCCTCAGGTTGGTCAATTCACCGAACGATAATGGAAGCTCCGTCAGGTCACTGAAATTACTGCTCAGGTCCACTACTTCGAGATTTGTCAATCTCCCGATTGCGTGTGGAAGTCCACGTAGCTCGTTGAAGTGTGCGTCCAGATAACGCAAGGACACCATCTCACACACTGAGGTGGGGAGGGAGCGGAGTTTGTTGAGGTGGATTGAGAGCTTTTGCAGATGTACCAACTCAAAACCGATATTTGTTGGCAGAAAAGTCAGCTCGTTGTAACTCACATCGAGTTCCACCAATGGTCTGGGGTGAACGAAAATTCCAAAATCAGTGTTCAGGATATCATACCGCTTGATATTTAAACAAATTGCTTGAAAAAGAGAATAAATGGCAGTACTTGCAGTGGGAGATGCTGTTTGGCAGTGCCTTGAGCTTGTTTCCAGATGCGTTGAGGATCTTCAGATTAAGCAGCAGTCCAATGGAATCAGGCAGATATACAAGGAGGTTGGAGGCAATATTGAGTTCTTGTAGATGCTCTAATCCTGCTATTGAGTCAGGGAGGACCTGTGATGCAACCAAAAAAGAATTTGAGCACCTGTATAGGATAAATGGGACTACAATACAATGGAAGCTCGGCTATCAAACATACAAAAAAAAGGAAGATAGAAGAAAATGTTTCGAATGGAAATACATTTGAGCCAACAACGGGGAGTTTTTCCCAGGTTGGTACGGGTGTGGCACAATTGAAGACGGTTAGCTTGGAAAAACTAGAAAGACTTCATTATTTGGGGAAAAAAAAAGAATAAGAAGTTTTCCAATATATTTTGAGATGAAGTTGAACAATGAAAACAATGGAATACAGATTTTAACATGAAGAGAATACACAATGGAAAAACATGTAATAATAAGCATTGTAAAGGACATGTACACGCATAGTATTACTCATTGTAAAGTGGGCCAGATATAGAAAGAATCTACTGACAAACTTCCGCTACTCAGTTCATGCAATAACTTCAAAATTGGAGATACTGAAATGTGTGAATGCCAGTTTATTAAGAAAATCAAAGAAATAAGAGAAAATAACTTAGATGAGTAATTTGATTGAAAATGATATTGATGAAAAACAAAAATGAACAAAACAGCCAAATTTAAGCAAAATTGTGCTTCCCTCATCCAAAATACAAAAGTTCCCCAAATTTACATGATCGAAAGGTAGTCCAATAACCATCATATACTGTGCCCTCCCTCTTATGCTATCCTCCAATTTACAAACTATTTCCCTTTTTTTGTGAGGAAATGGTATGCTTTCACACCATATTATTGATATAAGAGAATGAAAACCCAAAACAGGATAACAAAGATAGGTTTACCAGCAGCCCACATGCAACGGCACGCGATTACATCAACATGTAGAGGAGATCACTAACTATGATGCAACCCTAAACACACCCCTACAGCCATGAAACAACAAAGCAGCCTCCCGAGAAACACAAGGAACTTGCCCCCCCCCCACACATGCTCTACCTCAACCCAGAAGGCCAGAACTATTTCCCAAATGTTTGGATTCACTTTAAGAATTCAAGTTTGCCATATAAAATAAGTATAATGTTCTTCATTTCAACTGAAGAGGATCATTCCTTTGTCCACTACAAAGAAATAAGATAACCTAGCAACTGTATGGATGTCTAGCCAAATGCAATGTCATGATCATGCACGGGCCTCCATGATCAATCGTAAAGCGTGGAGACTACCAAGTCTACTACTTGGGAAGAGTTTTGAAATGAATGTGCGTTCAACACAGGATTTGTATTCATCTCTCAGGCAATTCACGATAAATGCTGGAGTTGAAGGAAATTCACGTAAAATAAAGTTGCGACAACTCAAATATTCTCAATCCTAGTATCTTTGGACCTTTGCTAATGCAATCTTTATACCACTCACCCAAGTAAGACCGCAATTGTACAATTTATTCATTGGCTTGTTATTTTAACATTTGAATGAATCCAATATTTACATGCAAATTTTAACAAGGTTTTGATGGGAGTGGCGTGAAGATGCTGAAATCTAGGTTAAAGAGAGATGATGGTTACATGGCCAAATGGAATTGAAGGTTTTTTATGTTTTGAAAAACCCATTCTCAGATCAGAATCTGCAATTCTTTTTAATTTACGAAAACAATACGTAAGGCCCAAGGCTCAATATCTTAATTCAAAAGCAGATAAATCAATCTTTTCCAGAATGAGGATGAAGGAACATTGCTCATCTATCCAACTATCATTTGTTCAAATAATGCTCATGCAGTTCATGTGATCCATCAATATGTCAGCACCCCTCACTATGCTCCACTGCTCCAGATTAAATATTACCATGGCATCATCACTCGTTCCCGCCTTCTTCCTCCCTAGAGCATCAAACTTAAACTAATATTGGTTGGAGGATTTTCAAACACTCATCATTTATCAATAGCTTCTGAATTTTTTTAGATGAATCTTTTTAAATGATTCTCTCAGGATGTCGTTCTCGCTTAAACACTAATGTGGTACATGGTCAATAATACGATTGAGATTGGCTAACTTCGACGTCTACTTCATGACATAGGCGTCAATGTTCCTCTTTCCATTCATCTTCACTGTGACAACTTAAGTGTTATTCATAGTGCTAACAACACAGTTTTCACAAGCGTATAAAAAATAACACTTCAGTTATAGCGCCAGCTGGCGAACCTCTAAACTAAAGCGTATAGACATTACCTAACTTCAGCATCTTCTATCTAAAGTCCTCGTCTTCAATCTACCATCAGATGGAGGGGGGGTTGTTACAGAAACGTACATGTTACATATTTTAGGTTTATGCATACTTTACATTCTATGCATTGGACTCACATGTAGTCCTTCTCCCTTGTATATATGTGAGTTATTTTCCCAAATAGAGATTCATTTTCTATTAAAACATCCAATTCATCATCTTTCATCATCAATCCTACCAAAAATAGTATAAAAAGGGCCACGATATAACGATCCCATTTTAATACAATAATATCAGTATTATTTACATAAAAAAATATTGCTCAATCGAGCTAGTTTTTCATTGACCATCTTAATAGCAGTTCAAAAGAAATAACTATTAACAATTTGCCCAACTACACTCACTGAAAAATCTCCATTCATCAAATGCAGATCTCTTGAATGCATATAAAGGACAAAGAAAATGAGGGTTGCTGTTGGGGTTTTATCAATTTCTGATGGATCATTAATTGAGGGTTAGACACAAGAATCCTGAACTTTGTCATCCAAAACTAAGACAAAAGAGGTGTCTCTACCTATCCCAACTGTAGAGTGAGGCGACGATGATGGGGAACCAGCTTGTGACTTGAGACAAAGTTTATACAATTTCTTCATCCACATTAGTGGGAAAAACAAGAAATCTCCAACTTTGTCAATCTTGAAATTCAAAAAGTGCACGATTCGGATTTTGGGTCCTCCCCGTCGGTCACCTCGCCTTCACTAATCGATCTTTCATCTTCGTTCTCTGCCATCTACTGGATAAGTTACGGTTCTTACTCCAAAGATCATGCGATTCGCTATTTGCTTCGTAAAAAGGTAGAAATTTCATGTATCTAATGGCTTCATTAAAGCAAAAATAAGTAGAACAACATGAAGATATCCAACTTCAAGATACAAAACTTATATAATAAAAAATAACATCATCTATACAACTATTAATTCTACGTTAAGGATTTGGCCAATAACACAAAAAAATCCTCAAGACTAGCTTTTGTCATTGGGTCTCAAGTTCCAATAACACCAAGCTTACAAAATAACTACCAAATTACACACAAATATGAGACAAACAGGTGACAGCGCAACATGCAAATACTACAATATGCAATATATGCAACCTTATCCTTATTTATAGAAAGAGTTCTTAGGCGCATATGGTATGAAAACATAAGGAAGGAAAAAGAACGCAAAAACATCAACAATTTGAGCACATCATAACAGTGAGATGCACAGCAACTTATTCACTTGAAATAAATTCTAGTAAAATCAGGTTGAAGTGTTCAAATGAAATGTTTTTCATATTGTAATACAATATGAATCAAATCAATCATAAAACTCCAACATTACGATAGCAACTGTCGAATCAGATTGTTCAAATTATAAAATTAGAAAACAAAACTCAGCTATATAAATTCATTATGGATAATGTTACATTAGTCTTTTTGGGTGATGAGGAACCCCTATATCAGTTGGGAAACATACAGTATTACTTGCAGTCTCAATTTGTGCATGTTTTGAGTTTTTTGAGAAGTAGAAGATACTTCATGTAATGGAAGTATGCATCTTTGCAAAAAATGAAATATATACTAATCAATTGAATGTATTCATTTATGGTAAAAAAAGCACAACAAAAGAAACACTCATCCAATGAAATATATACCTCGACAGAAAAGCAATATTGAAACTGGCGTTGCATAGAAGGACTATGTGTAACAGAGGTCATTCATTATTAGTCTCGCAGAAACCCCAAATTCAGGTAATCAAGGTATCCAAAACAGAAACAAGATCAAACAGCAATCACTATTTTCATAGGGAAAAAAATAATTTACCCTGACAATCTTAACCTGAATGATGCACTCAAACGCATCATTTCCAATCAAATTCTGAACCATTGATTTAAGAAGACAAAGCTAACTGGCCCAAACTGCCAAGTTTCACATGATTTGAAAATTTAAAAGAGATGATACCTGATATATCCAATATTTATTTTAAAAAATATTTTTTGAAGAATTTTCATGCATTGTAATACATTATCAGATTCAATGAAGCCAGTAGACTTCAAATTCATGTGAATATTGTGATAAATCAGTGAACCCAGTGAAATTTACACAATAGAAATATAGACAAAAAAAATATATAATACAATCAAACAAAGCCAAGGATTCTTACTATTAATCCCATAAGTATGATAGTGTAATAAGAGAGACGTAAAGAGCCTAACCGTCAACTGATTATTCGACAGGTTCATCACCACTAGCCCTCTGAGCCTCCCAAATGCCTCCGGCAGAAACCTCAATTGCCGTCCCGAAAGCTCCACCCTTTCCAAACAATCCGCCGCCGAACCATCCCTCAGTATCTCCACCACCTCCTCATTCACCTCCACCTTCTCCTCAACCCCCTCCCCCGCCCCCGCCCCCGCCCCCTCCACTGACCTATAGATCTTCACCAGCCTCTCTTCCGCCTGCCTCAGCAACTCCTCATACTCCGCGTGCATCCCCTCCAGCTGCACCACCGCCCTGTACATCCCCATCTCCCTCTCCGCCTCCTCCCTCACCTCCCTCTCCGCCTCCGGCCGCTGCGAGAGCACGATCTCCTCCAGCCGCCTCGACAGCTCCGCCTCGGACTCCACGATCTTCGCCCTGGCTGCGTCGACCGCCTCGTGGTCGGGGCGATCGCCGAGGACCTGGAGGAGTGACCTCAGACGGGCGATCTCGGAGACGGCGTCAGACATGGATGCGAGGACCTCCGGTTGGGTGAGGCGGGGCATCATCTCCAGGGCCGTCCGATCATGATCGGACGGCGGTAGGAGCTGCTCGATGTCGGGATCGACGGGGGACGAATCGCGACCATTGGATTTGAGGTGGGAGAGGACGTAAGACACGATGGGGAACCGTTTAGGGTTCGGATCCATTTCTTTTGGAACAGATTGTTTTCAATGGGGAATCTGAAATTGAAGAAGAATTGAATAGTATGAGATGGATTTGTAGGGTTGAAGAAACCACGGGAGGGTTCTAGCCTCCTAGGTTTTGCCGTCCGGAATACCCCCTCGAAACAGTTGTAATCCCTGATTTTTCTTAGGGCTCGTTTGGGTGTGACATAAGGTTATTCGCTCTTGATAGCTATACTGAGATAGATAATAATCCATGTTGAATAGATATTTTTGTTTGGTTATCTTTTCTGTTATTCTCATTGGGAAACTAATTCTTTTTGTTTTGTTCACATTGAATAAATTAAGGATAAGTGGTAGATAAGAGATGGATAAGAGTTTATGACTTTTAAATGACAATTATACTCCATAAATTATTTGTGTTTGGAAATAAGTATGAGAGATGTGTGTGTGATATGATAGATGGAATATGTGTGCAGAGAGTGTTAAGTAAGATAAATTTTTTAAAATGACAGATAATGATATTTTTATCCATTGGTATAGATAAGCTCGATAAACAATTCTAGCTTTTTCTGAGAATAGTTATCAACCCTTATCATCTGACATAACATCAAGGTTTATTCTTGTCAAACAAAAGCTGTTTGGAGACTATTCCTGATTTTTCCGACGTTTATTTCCACCGCAAACGGGGGTTAAAGTGTATATAACCTTAAAATAAATATGTAAATTCAAATAGATCTCGAGATAAATTTCATTGACAGATGAAAATGTTCTTTTTGATTAACCTTGATTGAAAATACAGTATACCAAAAGTCCCTTATAATTTGTTAAAAATATGAAAAACTCCATGTAAACTATGGTTATACTCATTTAAATAGATTATAAAATTATATTTGAAGGGATAAAATCATTATTTATAGAATTTTTTCATATTTTTTTATAAATTATAGAAGGTTTTTGGTATACTATATTTTTAGACATGGTTAACCAAACAAAATATCTTCATCTGTTAACAGAAGCTTAAATCAGGGACTGTTTGGACTTACACAAGTGTTTTCAGATAATTATATGGACTTCAACAAAAGTAAGTGAGTTATATGAATTTTACTCTTCCCTACAACTACAAGGTTATAACGCCTTTGATAAGTGGTGTAACACGAGTAACATATTCGATAACTCGTGTAACATGGGGAACATATTCTGCTAGCTAGTCCAATGAAAGTTTGTTTTCGTTTTAACGAGGATGAGGAAATCCAGGGACACCACACGTGAACTGTTCTTTCTCTTTCACTTGTTGCATTTTACCGTCTTATTTATAATTTACAAATTTTATTAAAAAAATTTTATTATTATTTTATTATATGAAAAAAATTATTTTTTATTTAATCAATCATAATTGTTTTCTTATTTTAGGGGGATCAGTTATCAAAAAAATAAAATAATTAAATAAAGGTATAACAGATATTAGACCCATGTCACTTCATGGGGCTTGTGATGAGGCATGTGAAGTTGAGACTTAGAAAACATTATTCATATTTTAAAAGAAAACTTTATTTCCATCCCATCAGATATTCAACCCACCTCTAAAAAATAGAAATTTTCATTTTTTTTAATAAAGCCGTACCCACCCCGAAATTCCAATCCATCTCTCCGTCTACCTGGTCCTCTCTAACCATGCCCATAAAAAACCACCCCAACCTCCTCTCCTCTGGTCACAGCAGAGTTGAGGTGAATGTCATACATGGCAGGACTAATGTCGGCGTCGATAATGACGGTGGAGTCCATGTGGATGCCGCCTACAAAGGACAGCCCAGCGGCGAGGCCTCTGTCGACTGGATCACGGAGGTGTGGGCGTTGACGTCGGCCATGGAGGGAAGGGTGGCGTAGGCGTCGACGTTGGCCACGGAGGGGAGGGCGATGTGGGTTGACGTGACGACGGCGATTTTGAGGTTTCCGAGGTGGATGAGGCAGACGATCTCAGAATCTGTGCTGATCGGGGTGGTGGGAGAGGCGATGGTGCCGATTGAGAGGAGGGCAACTCAACGTCGCTGTTGGAGAGGCCGAGATTGGAGTGGAGGAAGGAGGCTTGGGTTTGGGAGAGGAAGTCGGAGAAGAAGTGACTAATGAATTTTTGGGGTTTGCAGCAGACCCTCCTAGCGGAGTGGTCAAGATGCATCCTCCTCCCCTAAGGAGAGATCCGGAGTTTGAGTTCCAACTTTATCAAGTAAAAAAAAAAAAAAAAATTTGGGAGTGGGTTGGGATAAAAATTTTAATTTTTGGGGGTGGGTTAAATTTTCGATGCGGTGGAAATAAAGGCCCCTATTTTAAAACCCAATTGAACGTCAACTTTTTTGAGAACGTCAACTTTTTTGAGAACTTCAAGGATATCTCACTCCACATTTCATTTGTTTTGCTCGATAACTATCCACATTCATCCATGAATGAGTCTGATAATCAATCAAAATGACATGACCTCACATGTTTTACCAAAGTTTTTTTTTTTTAAATTAGCATAAAAAAAATTAAAATCCAACTTTTTTTAAAACTGAAACAAGAATAATTGTTCGATTTGTTTGCTATCAAAACCAAATGGTGACTGCTCATATATGTTGTGTGTGTAATAAAAATCACCTTTTTCCACTTTAATCTAACAAATAAAGTGACAACCAAATCAGAGAGATCACATTATTTCTATTTCGTTTGTTCATATTTGATATTACGTGCACATCACATTTAAATTTCTTTGAATATAGACATTCTTTGAAGTCAAATAATTTTTTTGAGATAATGAAGTCAAATAATTGGGAACAATACTGTGCAATAATGATTAATGTTTGAAATATTTAGAGGTGCTTATAACAAAAAAATCTATAAATTATAATTATATAATTATTTTTTGTTAAATCTATCTATTATATGAAGTGTTTAAGTTGTTTAAGTTTGTTCTTTCCCGCATAACATTTTCATTTTCAATTTTATCCTTAGGGTGCGTTTGGTTGCGCGATTGCGTAGCGTTTGCGATTGCAGGAAGTTGCGTTTACAATCGTGCAATCAAACAGTTTTACAATCGCAGTTTTAAATCAAGCGATTGCAGACAAATAATGTTCAAAAGCTGTGATTTAAAAAAGATGAGAAAGTGAGCTTCCTGCATAATCAGTTTTACAATCGTGCAACCAAACACCCTCAGTTATTTATGATATTTGATTTTAGATTGAGAGTAATGGTACGTTTGAATATGAGTTTAAGTAGATTCTGCGTTTGAAAAGCTAAAGATTTTCAAACTCAGATCCAAACACATTTTCAGCGTTTAGCTTTTTAGATCACAATATTTATTTTTAGGCCAAAAAATCTTGTGGTTGAAAATCTAATAAAACATAACTTTTCAAAAGCTGAGTTTGAAACATAAGAATTTAGGAATATCAGTGTTTCAACCTCACATCTAAACACACCCTAAGAATAAAAAAAAATACATAAAAAATCAATATATTTAAATAATAATGTGAGATATTCATCAAATTTATATATGTACACGCATATATATAAATTAGATAATATATCATATTTATATCCATTCAGTCTTGGAATATTTTTCAATGGAATTTTTCATATTTCATATACACCCCAAAAAAATCATATTTTGTCAAAATATCCTTAAGATTTGTTATTTTCAACAGTACCACTAAAAAAAGTTTAAATTGTGCAGAAATTCTATTTTTAATCCATTTGAGGGGTAGTGATAGTTTTAGAGTTCCAAATGGGGAATTTTGATAATATAAATTTTGTTGAGAGATATATATGAAATACCCTTTTTTTACTTGAAACATATTTATTTCATTTGTAACTTCATAACAAATTTTATAAACAATTTATTTAATAATATTAATATTTTCATTATATTATTTACATATATAACATGAGATAATATATGACATATAAATGAATATTAAAATAGTGAGGTGTTGGTTTAGGGAAATTGTTTCAAATTTTTTTTTATTTTCAAGCACATCATGTGTGGATGAAAACTAATCTATCTATATTACTAAAAAAAAGTGTTTTCAACTTCGTAATACTTTCATTTCCGAATTTATCCTTAAATTTTTTATGATAATTATTTTTTGGATTAAGGGTAAGAATGAAAAAAAATGATAACATAAGATTTTAATCAAATCTAATGAATAGTGGTGATCATACCACATCATCATTTATTATTATTATTATTATTATTATTATTATTATTATTATTATTATTATTATTATTATTTTAGATTTGATTGAGATAACTATAGAATATACATAAATTTTAAATAGCATAACATCATATCCACTAAATCTCATTCAATTATGATATTATAATGAATTATTTTTAAATTTTAACTTACTTATTATAGATCTTCATCTATCTATTTATATTATTAACCAAAAGTGTTTTGAATTGTATAACATAATTTTACATATTTACCCCTAATAAATTTTTTAATTTTTACGGTTAATTTATTAACTATTATTAAAAAATTTATTATATCATTTATTATACATAACATGATATATTATATCATATATAAATGGATTAAAAAAATTGAAAGTGTTGGTTGTGGACATGTTTTTTAAGATATTTTTTTATTTACACGCACATCGTGCGTGCGGGGAAACTAGTTTATGTACTAATTATCATTAATTACATTTCAAAACAAGGGAGAAATTAATTAGGGGTCCCTTGGTCACCCATGAATTATTTTGAGGTCTCTAGAATTTTTTAAGTTTTTATTTAGTCCTGAAGTGGTGAAAACTTATTTTAGGTCCCTGGAACCTGATGTAGTTATTGTGTTCGTTAAAATACTGAAAATACCCCCTACCAATTTTCAATACACAGTTAACATTCATAAGTACATTGTTAAGTATATCTAGGACTAGTATATTGTCAACACTTCCTAACTAGTACATTGTTAACCTTCATAAAATGTTAACATGCGTGATGGACATTTTCGATATTTTGACGGACATACTAACGACATCTGCCTTTAATAATCTAAAGATAATTTTTTGTCGCTTGAAAGACCTAACAAAAACTTGAAAACTTATAAGGATTTAAAAATAATTCATGGGTAATCACATGAACCACATAATTAATTTTCCATAAAAAAACAACTAATATTTTAGTTTGTTATAAGTAATATGTTTACATATTGTTTAATCAATATTGGATTTGAGCATAAAAATTACAGAAATTCAATTTTAATAGATTTTTAAACAATCAATAATAAAA
This sequence comes from Acorus calamus, assembly GCA_030737845.1. Lineage (NCBI taxonomy): Eukaryota > Viridiplantae > Streptophyta > Magnoliopsida > Acorales > Acoraceae > Acorus > Acorus calamus. The sequence continues at coordinate 5,944,123 of CM060873.1, read as the reverse complement.
TAAAAAGGGAACAATATCCCAATTACATCTTAAGCAACTGTTAGTCCAAACACAAAAACCCTCCCCTCAAGCAATTAACAAAACCCAGAAAAAAATTCCCTTCGTAATTCGTGCCCATATTATAACCAAAAAAAAAAAAAATCTCAACAAATCCAGATCAGATATTTCAGATCCCAACTAGGGTTTATAAACGATTCAACGATGTGAATGACCATCAATCAATCGATCGATCGATCGATCTGTAAAAAAAAAAAGCTTATTTAGGGTTTCAAATCTGTGATGATGTCTTCGTCGTCGGGCTTCTTCGCCATATGCTTCCTCCACTCCGCCATCGCCATCACCTGCGGCGGTCTCATGATGTTCTACCGCGACGAGATCTCCCTGATCGGCCACAGCCCGGAGACCGCGGCGAGGCTCCAGGGCTCTACCCCCCACGACCGCCTCCTCATCAGCACCTCCGACTCCTTCGCGGGTCTCCTCCTCTTCGCGATCGGGTTCCTCCTCTTCATGGTGGCCTTCGTCAGGGACCGCGATTTCCAGGCCTTCTTCGCCAAGGGATGCGCTCTTCTTCACCTCTCCATGGCCGTTTGGAGGGTCTTGTTCGAGCGGCGCCTCGAGGACCTCGCCTGGGACTGGCCCAGGCAGATTGTCGGGGATTTCTTGCTCAGCCTCTCTTGGGTTCTGTTTCTCGTCTACTCTTGGAGGGAGAAATACGATTGAATTGAGGTATGGGTTGTTGAAATTTGGTGAATTTGGTTGGGGATTCTGGGTGTTTATTTTCTTAATACATGAGTAATGCATTGTGTAGAAATTTTTTTTGTTGAAATTTTTATGTACAAATTTGTTTTTGGTTGTTTATGGGAATAATGGGAGGTGGAATATATATGATGGGTGTTTTTCTGCTTTGAGGTTTTGTTTTTTATCTGCATTTGGCTCTCTCTGGTATTTTATTTATTTTATTTTTAAATCTTGTTATTTTAAGCAACGATAAAGCATAGGACTTTAACTGAGTTGTGCAATTTGATGAGTTATATGATTATTTCATATATAAGGCAGATTTTGTGATGGTTCTGTGAATTATTGAACATGATGGGGGGTGTAACACAATTTGTAACACAATTTTCCTTTTCCCTCTTTTGGAAACTTCGATCTAACGCAGAATTCTCTCCTGCGCAGGATCGTAGTTTCTCGGAGGTTTTGAACTTGTACTTATTTGGGCTTACCCTTTGTATATTAGAGGGTGCCAGCCTACCATTGCATAAAAAAAAACACATAGGCTGTACATGTTTTTCTTTAATATTTCCTTTCAATGTATTGTAGTTAGCAATGGCTGTAGTTAAGTTGCAATATAAGGATTTGGTCCTTTTTTTTGTTGAAATAGAGCGTTGTTACGTGGTAGTTCTATTTCCGTCAATAAAGTATATGCTTTGTTAGATGAAACATGTATTTTGTGTAAGTAGTTATGTACAATTCAATGGAGTGTATATTTCATTTTGTATGAAGATTTAAATGAATCGTGATAGCTAATCTACCTTTTCCCTATAAAAAAATCCTTTGATATAAGAATTGCAAGGGAGCTCAGCGGTATTATTAAAAAGAAATGCCATATTATATGTTTCTCAAGATTATATACACACAGGGGCATTGATCTCTGCTGCTACTGAGCGTATACTTAAAAACAGATGTTATTGACACCCTTTAGAACTGTGGCATGCATGATCTTATAACAGGTCTGCTGGAAAGCTTCATACTAGAAGATGCACAATTGGTTGCTGAAAATGGGGAAAAAGGTGAGTTCTAGCAGGTTCTAATCCATTATGTCATGAAACTTTTCCAGCTTTTCCAAACACTTTTGTTGCTTTTGCACAAAGCCATGGAGAGAACCTACAATAAGAATAATGCATGAACACAAGAACATTAAATACTCAAGCAACCTATTATTCTCCCTGGGAAACTTTTCCAGATCAGTTTTTATTCCCTTTGTTGATTTCCTGTAACTTCTGATAGCAGATGCATTGTACACCAAACGTTACCCTCAACAGAATTATATTCCTTCAATTCAAGTAGCTTATCTTGTTTCATCTGTTTTTTTTATTAAATAAATGATAGTCTGCGGAGGCCTTGTCTATGTCAGATGTAAAATAATAATATTTTCAAACTTGAGAGTGCCTTAGCTTTCAGGTTTCATGATTTACCTTTTCAATAATAATAATAATAATAATATTTGTCATATACTGCTAAAATTTAGAACCTGAAATAGCAATGGAGTGGACTACTGAACATGACAATGATACCAGAAGATTCATGCAGAAAAAAAAAAGATTCAGAGGAACTAGAAAAGGTAGGTCTTACTAGAGGCACTAGTATTCCAAAGTGAGGTACAAGTCTGAATTAGTGGTGAGAATAATTAAGCAAAGCCCAACAGATTTCTTTCTACATCATCTATCTAGATATAAAGGTGTTTAAAAGTTGTGATCTTTGAACTGCATATGTTTGATGGTGCTTGAGTCATGGTGATTCCTATTCAAATAGATTTCATTGGGTCAGGGTTGATTGACTTCTCCCCTTTTTGTGGAATTTAAACAACATAACAAAACGAATATTGTAATGTATAATTTTTTTTTCCCCAGTCCCAATCTCAGTCCAATCACGTTTTGATTATTTAAAAAATAGTATATCTCATCTAATTGAGGTAGATGTTTTTATAAACATGTAAAATATGTTTCAAGGAATTGCATGGATCTATTTATAGAAAATGTAAAAACTAATTAACAAGGTATATACCTTGTTAATGTGAGTCTATAATGCTACCAAGGTATATAAGACTAGATTTGAGATTGAAAAAAACTATGTAACAACACTAACAAAATAGATAACTATCTTGGTTGTTTGAGGACAAAATAACCTTACAATGTATTATTCTGTGACAGGGAGAGTCAGAATATCAATTTAAAATATAGTGACCAAACAATTTTAATAGGCTCATGACAAATAGGATATTGATTTTTTTTTCTTTCATTTTCTGTTGTCCAACAAGCCGCAACATATATTGAAAGTAACATCAATATATATCATGCAAAAGAAGTAAGATTGATGATTGGTTTGTTTCCCTCCTTCCCCCAACTCAACTCGTTTTGCATTCTAACCTTATACATTTATTTATACAAACAACAATTCACTAGTAGAAAAACACAAAACATGAATAATTTGAAAAATGACATTAATAAAATATACCACATTTAAAAATACATGTGTAACCACTGCCTAGCTCCTAACAACTGTGCCAAATATAGCTTATAACAATAAACTATGCTAAAGGATGTATGATTACAAAAATGACCATTTATCAACTCAAAACTTTTTTTTTTTTGATGGGTGCACACCTTCCTATGGATGACTATAGAGTTGCCAAACACAAGACAAAAATCCATGGAGATTACATATTGAAGGTAGATCTTTTCAATCTCCATCTAATGGTTTCTATAAGCCATTTTCTTTGTACAAGTGCTACTTCAACTGATACATATTGAATGACATCTTGTTTTAAAAAGATATATTCCTCTATGTTCAATTAGCAAGCTTCACTTCTGAAAACAGGAACCATTCAGGCCAAGTATACCATACCACGTGAATAATCAGAATTGCAATCTGAAAATACACAACTTCTTAATCCATTTTCTTTATACTTGTCAAAAGATAAACCTGATGTCAGTCATATGCAGATCATACAAATATTACATAAGTTGTACCAAAGCTTTTCTACCATGTTTTGTTGTGTTCAAAAGATACAATCTCTCTTCTGTGAAGTATCAATGTTTTTTAAAGCAAAGGATTTGGATTAAAATGCCTATTTGAGATTTTCTTTAAATAAAAAAAATCTGTACCTCAAGAACCTACACTTGGGTGAACAGCTGAAGAACTTAAGCAACAGAGATATGCAGTAGCATTCTTCAGCTGAAATCACCCTCCATCCATGCCAAGGAAATCCTTCTTGGCCAGCTCAAATATTTCCTTTACACGATGAGTAAACTTTTCACGTATATTTCTGGTGATCCTTCTCTGGAACTTGATGTTTTTGAGCCATACAATAGCAATATAAACATCACAACGGCAACCATTTGTGATGGAACATGCAATTTGGTATCTGAATTTGACCTATATATATAAAAAGAAGGAATCAAGGCATATATGGGAACATAAAAATTTACACAGATTATGACTGTATCTAAGCTTCAAATGAGAGGAACATACACGAAAATGGTCTGAAAATGGGACCTCATGAAGTGTCATAACCTCATCAATGACCCATCCATCACCATCAGGCCTGGAAGTCTTTTGTTGCGTGCTAGTAACTCCCCCTCCAAAAATTGACACATGACGACTAAACTTGTAACGAACATGCCGCTCATAGACATCAGATTTCACAAGCTCCCATGGACTCGTGGTGTAATTAAGACACCCAGCTTTGGCCATTATTTTCTGTTCCAAATTCCCTCCGTCAAAAATTCTTGTCAAGAAGTCCATCTGCAAGATAAGAACCAAAAGAAAGTTCAATAACCAATCTTTTAAATGCAATCATATAGATAACTTATTTCAAGTGTCCAAAAAGAGAGAAGTAACAAAATATGCTGATTAACCCAAAGAAAGATTTGGCTCATGTTTGCAGAACCAACTAGGAAAGAAACCTTTTGTTCACAGTCAACTCTAAACAGACCTTATCTATCAAACAAAGAACAAGAGCAACTATTTGAACAAGACATACTTGGACAGTGATAAATGATCAGACAATGGGTACCTACACTGAAAGGAAAGCCTCCAGAATAAATTTTTGATAAATTTGCATCATCAACGGTTAGGAAGGAGCTAGTATCTTCAATTTGAACAGATTTTCCACTTTGCTCCACCAAATCCTCTGCTAACTTTGCGCTCTGCTCAAGGTTTCCAGTTCTCGTCCTCCATAATGCCATGATGGTCCTGTTTCCAATACAATCAGTGAGTTTATACATATCTGGCGCTGATTTCATTATTTCAAAAGAATGACCATGGTGTTATAACACAAAAAAATAAAAATAAATAAAAAAATACACTACCTGCTTGCTGCATTGAATGACACGAATGACTGAAAGAAGAATTTAAACCTCCCTTCTTCATCTTGAGATTTTGCACCATGCCTAGCAGCAAAACCTCGACTTGGTCGAAGAATCATCATCAGTGATGGGGTGCCTACCGAGGCTAAAGAAGGGGACATAACTTGGATATCATCGATGTCGTCCCAGAGAAAGAAGAATTTGGTCTTATGTCCAAAAATATTAGAATAAAACCCAACTATTCTTGCAGAAAGAAATAGTCTTCCCTGCATTAAAAAAAAGAAAAAAAAAGGAAAGGGAAAGATAGGGGGAGAAACGAGTTATTCCAGGCAAGCAACATCAAGGAAAAATAAGTACAGTATGCAGTGAACAACTACCTGAAGTGGAATTCTTTTTCTCAAATAGCATGAGTAATCCTTGATGAGAAATTCTTCAGGTGGCAAGCCAAAGAGCTTCTGAAATTGTGAATTCCTGTGTGGTGGTTGGGGGTTTAACTGCCAATTTGTGCTATAATGTTAGACTAATCATCCATGATCAAATTCAAATAGTCAGCATGAACTTTTTACCTTTTTTCCGACTTCTTTTTCCATCTTTTTCAAATACTCCCTAATAGCTTCAGCTCCTTTGCTGTTGTCCAAAAATACTCGTAAATGCAACCTAGCTTGAGATGCTTGAGCCAGCTTCCCTTCAAGGGGAATCCACAAATCAGCCAACTCTGCAGATGTGTACTTCAAAAAGTTGATCTCAGCATGGCCAAGAGAGAAGGCCTGATCAAATGGGCCATCGAAATCAAAGACTTCCACATCGAGCACAGAAGGTGGCTCTTGCATTGCATCAAACTCCAATATATCTGCAGAACTCTTCATTAAGTCATAGAAAAAAGTTCAAAGGACTTAACGACTGTGTGCTCAGTAATGGAAATCAAATGGTTAAAAAAGGGAAAAAAGAGTAAAAAGGATCTTACCATTCCACTGAGGATCAAACGTCTGAAGCTGGACAGAACTTGTTCTGCTTTTCCCATTACAAGTAAAAACTACATAGGGGTCTGAAAATCCATTAGAATCTGCTGGCAGTAAATTATTCCCTTCAATCAAGGCCACAGAAAGCAGCCATCCATCACCCTGCGCTTTGACTCCATGATCACTGCCTGTGGGGTAAGAATAATAATAGTTGAATTCAAGAAATAAATTTGCATATAAAGCATAACTCTGCATATGACGCTAGTTATGCTAGACATGAATTGGTATATTTAAGCAGGTGCTGCAAATATCATAGTCAGCGCTATGACTATCTCCATAGGATAGCAACCAAGAATACTAAGGCAACTACATTTCTAATTTAAGAACAGCTTAATCATGTGTCATAAAGACAAAGTGACTTTTACCCTTCCGGAATCTGGCTTGTATGAAATGTAGGATCATATTGTAAACACGCGCAGCTTGGAGAACAAAAATTCCACTTGTGATAAGCTCACCAAAACTGTCTGGCAAATCCAGACCATAAAATTCCAGTCCCTGTTTCACACTAGACCTTGACAATAAAATGTGAACTAGAATGTACAAACCCATGAATATGGTTACAACCACAGTGAAATTGCAGAAGTACTCCACAGCCAAGTCCCAATCTGAATGGTGCTCCTGATACAATGATGCTAACACCTGATCCTTGTGTAATTCAACCTCTGTGGAGTTCACTGGTTTAACTTTCTGTGCCAGGAAATCTGCAAATTGATTATAACTTTCCTTAAGCCCCTGCCGAACACCCCCCTCAATCATACCTTTCATAACTGTGCTCTGATGAAAGTTTACAGCCCAGGATATCACAAGATGAGAGGATAACTCCTCAGTGGATAAATTTGGACCAGGTGTTATCTTAAAAAGCAATTCTACCTTAAAACAATTTCCATATGGAACGTCTGGTGTGCTCACACTTGTCAACACTGCAAATTCTTTTCCATCTGCTTTAAGATAGGTCTGTTCCTCAGTGGCCTTCACAGCTTTAACTAACTTTGTGGCAGCTTTTATGTAAGTAACGATTCTGATTAAACATGACAGCTCCAGTCTTTTCTGCATCCAAGGCCCTTCTTGATAGTCCATGGTTCCCTGCAACTCTGCCAGATCCTGTCGAAACTGTGATTGGGGTGCAAAAAGGATGGAATTTAAATCTTTGGGGGCTATGATATATATTTGATCAAGAAGAATTCCACCATGCAAATTTTCAGGCATTTCCTGCCCTTCCTTGGATTGCATGCATTCAAGAGCCTCCTCAAAGTTCCCAGTAGATGGTTCATTACCTTTATTTGAGGGCGGATCAGATAACTTTATTGGTTCTTGATTTTTTACGGTCGTGAAGGTGTCTTCGTTCTTGGGTAAACGCTTCTGAATCAAATGATCTGCGAAGACCTTGTGCTTGCCATCTGAGGCAAAGCCTTTGTCTGAAGTCATTTTGGAAGTTGTAGAAAAGCAGCAATCATCAGATGATTCCACTGGAGTTATGATCCTTCTGTTCTTTTTCTATTGGATAATCTTTCATGAGCAGGAAAAGAAAATAGGTCGTCTTTGCTTCCATAGAGTGACATGGTAAGCAAAATCTTTCCTGCATTGTCAAATTGTCAGACCAAAGTGATAAAAAGTCAATTATAGTCCGACAAAACTCTGATAATAACTACAAAGCCCATCTGAAATTTATATAGTAATATAGTAAAGTTACTCTATGGAACTTGACCAGCATAGTTTGCCAAACATGATTACATGACATCCTAAATATGCAATTTCAAGAAACCAATCTGTTGTCCCTCTGAGGGCCACATAGAGAAAACTCTTCAAGTATCAAGCGGTGTTCTTCCATAAACACATTCATTTATTGAGTTTAATGATGCATTACAGTATCTGTATATGAAAAGTTTTGACTTTTGACATTATTTCATTATTATTCTAAATAATCTAACATGACGTGACTCCCAACAAATGCATGAAAAACATAAAGACTAAACTGAAGAAAACAAAAGATCCGGAGTTTTTTTTATAGCCATACCTTTTAAAATAGACCTACCCCGTTTGGTTCGTGTCATTTTTTTTTTATGGATTTACTTTACCAGCAATCATTTTATCAAAAATCCAGATTCCATCAGTCTGTTTGGTTCATTAGTGGATTTATGCAAATAATCATTTTTCAGTATTTGGTTCACATATGGATTTCTGTAAGGAATGTGGTTTAAATATCTAAAATACCTTACTATTATACATCTACTTATAAAATTTATTTCTTTATCCATATCACAATCGTGAAAAAGGAGTAATTTATTTAAATATTTAACGAATGCAAATAAATAAAACAATTGATTATATAACTAAACACATAATAATAATAATTTTCCTAAATTAATTGAATATTATGAACTCCCCTAAAAAAAGAGAGGAGGAGATGCGTAAAAAAAAGAAGAAAAGAAGAGTATTTATTTTAGAAGGGATATGTAAATAGTACTTTGATTAATTTGTAAAGGGTATAATAGTAATCTAATTTATGATTCTTGCTAGAATATGAGATTAGCACCACAAAGGGTGGGAATCTCATTTTACCATATTTTTCCACATGTATGGATTTTAATTTCAGTAGGGCTCACAATTATCATCAAGATTACCACTAACCAAAAACTAAAATTTTACACAATTTTCTAGTAATCTTACGTGGAATTAAATTCCATCCCAGATTGACACAAACCAAACGGGGCTAGTTCTAGTATTTATGACATGCTTGGGTGTACCAATTTAAACCATCAAATCTAAAGGAAATCAAATTGTCATTCACTCTTCCTTACAGATATGTTCATCAGAATACCAAATTGCAGTTTACATGCTTCGAAGCTTGCAAAATATTATTGTTAAGTCTAACATTGCTTTCACAAAAATCACCTATAATATGATGCTTATATATCCTCATGTGCTTAAAAATCATTGCTGATAGCCAATACCAACCACATTTTGAGCTCATAATTTACCTATAGAATCTTCACTTTATAATTTGATTAGGGTGCGTTTGGTTGCGCGATTGCAAAACTGATTCTGCAGGAATCTGCGATTACAAACCTGATTCTGCAGGAAGCTCACTTTCTCAGCTTTTCGAAATCGCAGCTTTTGGGCACTATTTGCCTGCAATCGCTGGGTTTAAAACTGCGATTACAAAACTGTTTGGTTGCGCGATTGCAAACGCAGCTTCCTGTAATCGCAATCGCAGCGCAATCGCGTAACCAAACGCACCCTAAAAAAAAAAACACTAACATTTTTATATAAGACGGCCCATCACAAGAATATACATATCTAGTGTGGCAAATCCTGGTTTCAGAGTTGTTCATAATGCACAAAAATCTCCAAACATCATCATTCTCCAAACAACAACTGTCCTGTTGTGCCCTCCTAGCGGCTCCGTTTGGAAACACAAATTGAAAAGTAGATTTTGGAATAAAGTTATTTTTTAAAATGATTTTAGACCTTGACTTTTTTTGATGTTTTTTTTTAATTCAGGAATCAATATTTATAAGGAGTTTAATGTTTGGTCGAAAAAATTGTTTTTCAATTCAAAAAATTGATTCCGACAAAAAATCGTTCTTTTTTAGATTTAAAAAACACGGATTTCGAGAGAGAAATTTAAAGGAATCCAGCTTTTGATTCCGCCGGAATCCGACCCGTTTGGTTGCGCGTTTGAGGATTTTCAGCTTTTTAAAAAGCGGAATCCGCCCAAACGCGCAACCAAACGGTTATCAGATGAGATTATTCAAGCATTGCATCCCAAAAACACACATATAAGAACTCACAAGAACAAGATATTATCATTATGGAAAATGATATGTCCAACCCCCTATGCAGCTCCTATTTATAGTCCACATTGTTTTTTTTTAATTATATACTCTTCTATTGAAATACATACTGCTACATATGAAACAAAAAGCATATTTTTTTTAAAAAAATTGAATTTTTTTTAAAACTCAATATAGAACCCCACACTATGATAGCGTAGTGTATGCTATTATAATGTATAGGGCTGCAAAACAAATTGACAACGCTCTATCATTATAGACCATAGAACAGAACAAATGCAAAAGCGAATAGCCATTCAATTCGACGCAGACATGATGATCGTGCAACAAATAACTCCAAAAAAGAAAAAGAAAAGAAACTCACCACAATCCTTGGCCCTTCTGAATCCATCATCCCCACCACCAATTTGAAGCGAAAACCAAGTGGGCGGCAACGACCGGTTCTCCTCCTCCAACGCCGTCCACACCGGAACCCTAACCCTCCCAACCACCTCCCCTCCTCCTCCTTCGCCCCCATCGTCGCGTAAGACCGCCACCTCCAACTCCTCCTCCTCCTCCTCCAACGCATCAACGCCCACCCTGAAAACGAACTCCTCATTCCAAACCACCGATCGTCCTCCGCCACCGCCACACACGGCGACGTGCGACCTCGATTTGTGCCTGCCAAGGTGGAGCTTCGCGAAGGTTCCGACACGGGATCCCTCCAAGGGAAGGTCCTTGGCTTCGAAGACGCAAACGTAGAGCCTCATAGTGTTGCTTGATTTGGGGGTTTGGAAAGGATGGATGGAGAGGATAAATGGGGGTGGTTGTTGTGGAAGCCATTTTTGGATTGGGAGGGGACGTGGAAGGGGAGAAAGCATGACACGAGTTTTAAGGGAGTTTTTTTATTTATATATATTTTCCTTGGAAACCGTTATGACTTTGGGAGGGAATGGGGGTGGGTTGGGCAGTGGGGCTGGTAAACGAGCCAAACCGCTCGGGCTCAGCTCCGGTTCGACTCGTTTTAAGCTCGTTTAGACTCGTTCATTTAGACAAATAAGCGAGCTTGAATAAGTTTTAAAGCTCAGTTAGGCTCGGGAGCTGGATCGAGCTTCATTTTATGTTCAAATTTGACCTGTTTGTGTTATTAAAACTTAATTGAAACTTGACTAAACTTTTTTATAAAATCAAAATATTAAATTAATACAAAGTTATGCTCGTTTAAACTCATGAACTTGACTCATTTACGCTAAAATTTTGTTTTCAATCCCTAAAAACCTTAAAATAAAGAAGAACGCTAGGCTCGTTGAGGCTCGTGAGCTCGGCTCGACTCGGCTCGGCTCGTTTATAAACGAGCCGAGCTTGAACATGTCAAAGCTCGGCTCGTTTACCACCCCTAAGTGGAGGTAGTGGATTCTGTGACTACCCTTCTGTCCCGCAAAATACGGGGGAGGTGGTGGATGGTGATTTTCTCTTGGTACATGAATCAAACTATATATACAGCATGTGTTTTTGTGAATCGAACTGTGAATTTTATTTTATTTATATATTTGATTTAAATATATAAATAATATATTTAAATTAAAATTAGTGTACTTTGTGTGTTTTTAAGTTTTGGTCCATTCAGTGTATCCTTAAGGGTTCATTTCAATTTACAATTTTAAATACTAATTGTTATGTTGAAAAATTTATATATTTTTCTTTTTAAGATCTTCAAGATCTTAAATGGTTACAATCTCATTAACATTGGAGCTCAAAAGATTAAGTTTTGAGATTTCATTGTTATTGATTTTGAGGGACCCAGTTTTGAAATTGTAAATTTCTTGTAATATGCTATAAGGACCTATCTATAATTCGGATAGGGAACTATTTGTAAATATAAAACATCCGGGTATCATTTTGTAATTTTTGTTAGGTTTTGCAGATGTATGGGTGACCGTGTATATAATTCTATGCGGCGGGCGGGTGTCTTTCGGCAGAAACCGAGAGAGAGAGAGAAAAAAAAAGTATTTAATATTTTCTTTTTTATCTTTTGATTTTTCTATTATTAATTAGATTCATGGTGTTTGAATTTTTAGGCTTTTAATAAAAATAGTTTTGATTTATTATTTATTTTAAATATTAAATTTATTTTTATGTTATAAGATTTTGAGTTTTTAATAAAATTAGAGTTTTGATAGATATATGTTCATGTTATTGGATTTCTAAGTTTTTTTTTATAAAAACTAGGGTTTTGATATATTATTTATTATTGTTAGATCTATGTTAGGTTTTTGAATTTTTGAGTATTCATAAACTTAGGGTTTCGATTTATCATTTATTTTAAAGATTAGATCTATATTTAGATTTCTAAAATATAAATTTTTAATAATACTAGGGTTATGTTTTATACCTATACTTAATAAGTTTTATTTATATTCAATTTTTATTGACTAATAGTTTATTTTTATTGAAAAAAAATATGTATTTTCATATTATTTTATGAATTTTCGTTATTTTATATTATTTTGAATTTCTGGATTTTTGTTTTTTCTGTTTTGTCTTTTCTGCTTTTGTCTTTTCAGATTTTTGTCATTTAGTGTCTGGTTATTTGGTAAATAGGTTTAGATCATATTCTTAAGGTTGTATTATATATGGAGATGGATTTAGATTATTGGGTATAAAAATTTATGCATAATAATTATGGATAGGTAATTAGATCTTGGGCCTATGTTTGAATTATGGAGTCTTAATTAATAATCTATTTGATTCATCTAGGTTGTAATTTTTGTTGCGGGCTTCATTCTCCAGACCTAGGGTCCATTCGAGGTGAGTAGGCCTATTGATTTATTTTATGTGAGTTTTTCTCTACATCGTTGAATTTCCTGTGTTCATTATAGTTGTATGATATTATGTGATATCCATGCATTTATATTATGATTATTTTGCATGATTTTGATATTTTACATATTGATGAAATTGCATTTCTTACTGAATAAAATTGCATGATTTAATTCTTTCGTCTTGTCATTTAAAATAGCATGAATTATGCTATTCATGTTTCAAGAATTAATATAATACATTTTTTGATGTTGATGTTTTTGAAATAACATTTGGATTAAAGATTTTCATTTCGAGACTTTTAGAAAAATTTAGGACTAGTGGAGACAACCTAATCCTAGGAGATTTTATCAAGATGCATATCATGATATATTTTCTGGAATAAATCCCCCCGTAGTATTTCGCCTTTAGGGAGGAAGGTCTAGGACTCGAAGAGTCCGAAGATCGGTGAGAGGATGTGGTAAAGCATTCCTTACAGCGGCAGATTCCTTTGTTTGGAGTCTGCAGCAACTGGGACATCCTGTGCTGGTGTTCTCGTAGTGATGGCAGCGGCGACCCATCAGCGTCTTCTAGATCCGACGTCTCATCGAGGGAGCTTTTTGAGCGATTTAGTCGCTTGGGGCTTGACACACCTGTTTTGGGGAACGGTTCTTCCGATTGAGAACCCTACCCGGTCATATCATTTAAGTTGCATGATTTCTATGACGTGGACCAAGGATTGGGCCACGTGATTGCATTAAAATTATATTTTATTAAGCTAATGAATTTAATTTGATTTTTAAAAGAAAATTCTTATTTTATATATATATATATATATATATATATATATATATATATATATATATATATATATATATATATATATACACGACCGCGATGAGGTGCGGCGGCCGCACCGTGCGGCAGCCGTCTGATCGCGGGTCCATCGCATCCAATGGTCGACGTGAATCGCACCCGACCGTTCGATGTGATGGACCCGTGATCGACGGCCCGTGGTCGACGCCGCACGATGCGGCCGCCGCACCTAATCGGTGCTCTATATATATATATATATATATATATATATATATATATATATATATATATATATATAGGGAGCCGATTATGTGCGGTTTACGGTCGGTGCGGTGCGCGATCACGGGCCGTCGATCACGGGTCCATCGCATCGGACGGTCGGGTACGATTCACGTCGACCGTTGGATGCGATGGACCCGCGATCGGACGGCCCACGTCGTAAACCGCACCGACCGCATACCGCACGTAATTCGCGACTATATATATATATATATATATATATATATATTTATATATATATATATATATATGATGATATTTTTTTACTCTCATGATTTCTCTGATGTGGACCAATGATTGGGTCACGTGCGCATTAAAATATTTTTTTTAAAAATTCATGATTTTAAATTGATTTAATAAAATAAAAGATTTATTAAATAAAATTCTAATTTTCATAAAACTTTATTTTTATATATACTGTCACGTAAGGTAATTTGTCAGTGGACTTATTCACTGAGTTAATCACTCACCCTATTCGATATGGGCTGGTTGTTTCATAACCAGGTATTGCGTATTCTGAGGATTAAAATGAAGTTTGGACTTTTCGCGTCTTTCAGAAATTGCTCCGAGGTAGCGGTTCGAGAGTAAATTATAGTTACGACTGACTATTTATGTTTGTTTAGTTTAGATGGCTCCCACAGGGGTAGTTTGTTATGTATTTTCTTTTTAGTATCTTATCTTTGCAAAAACTCTGATATATTGTAAAAGTTATTGATGATTTAAAACCATTGGTATTATTTATTTTATTATTATCGGTTTTATTATATTTATATTATATTGGTATCATATAAGAAGAAAAAAAAGAGCTGTAAATTTTGGTCTTGTAATTGGATTAAATTTGGTAGCGACCCATTTACCTGTCCGATAAACGGTTAGGATAAATAAGGAGCGTTACAATCAATCTCCTGCTATATATGTTTAAAAAATATATAACTCATTTAACAAAAAAAAAGAAGAAGTATATAGTTCAATGAATCGAATAATATGATTTATAAAAAATGTGAAAAAATTTAACTAAGTTACATGTCTTGATATAGTGAGTGAAAATTGAGTGCAACATAGTTCTAATTATTATTATTTGACAAGTTTCGATATACCCAATCCTAAAAAACACACTTGCGGTTTGTAATCTTGGTCACACCAAAAGTGAAGAAATTAATTCAATACCACCACAACGGTCATGAACATTGACATTTTCAGGGTTACTCAATGCTCCACCTATATCTATAATCTTGTAAACATGAGCAAGATCTTTGGAAATCATGTATAGTAACAACATAAGATCAAATCATTGTATTTCATATGACATTTTTAAACTCAAACTCTTCTATATACTTGTACATGTCCTTGTACTAATTAAAGGTGTAACAACTCTTATAATTTCATTTTCTAGAGCTTTCTTTTTTGTTCTTGTTTAATTTTTGTTGTGGCATGAAGGCACTGGTTGTTAAAGAATTAAAATCAAACCTACAAAGAGTAAGGAAGCTCACCAAGTTATCAGCATCTTCAAGAAGGCAAGTGCACTTGCTGTAATGTGTGGGGCACATACCACAGAGATTGTAGTGATCACATACTCTCCTAGTGGCAACTCTTTTACATTTGATCACTTGTCTGTCAATTTAGTGTCTGATGCCTCTGATCGCTTCTACCAAAAAAAGCATTCTACAACTCAATGATATCCTTCTACCAAAAAAAACTTCTATTATAATTTAAAATCTTATCATTCTCCACAAACTTCACTCTCACTCTCCATCTTCTACAACTTTACTTTTGTATTTTAAGATGCACATTAAATCCATTATTAGACATATATTCTAAATATTTTGACCATATAATTATTAAAAGCATAGAAATTAGACATAATAATATGTAATCTTAACATGTGGTGTAAGTAAGGGGATGAGATCCTCTACTTGTTTTTATCATACTTGTATCTTGCTTGACTAATCATGTAGTTCTTTTTAAAATCACATGTATTTCCAATCGTTTGATTTTCAATATGATGATATGACAACTCCACAATGAAAGTCAAACATGATCCAAGTATATAAAAACAAGCAGATGATCTAAACCCGTAAGATAGGACCTTAGGATCCACCAATCCCAGGATGTATCAAGGTTAATATTGGTGGATCCTAACTCAACAGAAAATGCAAAATATATTACCATGTTTGAGATTCCAGATAATGAGGAGTGACAAAGATCCAAGCGCTCCTCGTTGAGTAGACTAATAACATGAGAATAATTTTTTGTTGGCTAACTAGTCATCTAGGAGGGGATGTTTGAGTAGGCTTTCAGACATAGTTGTCAGAATGATGAAAATATGTTAGTGTTGCCACTCTGAGAATATATGACCACACCAACCTCTACCCCATACAATACATAGACATGATTCTGATTCTATTTCGATCAAAAGTTAAAACAATAGGGAAAAAGAAAATGAGAGTTGCTACACCTTGATCTAGTACAAGGACATGTATATATATAATTTGAGTATATATCAATGTTATGTGAAATAGAATGTTATTAAGATATCATTTAAATTTTTACCATGTATGTATTTTGTCAAAGATCCAGCTTGTTATGATTATGAGATATTATAGATACAGGTGGGGCATTGAGTAACTCTCCAAATATAAATGTTCATGACCCTTCTTATTCTGTTTTAATTTTAATTTCTATCTTTCCTTTTTGATGTGACCAAGATTACCAACTATATAATCCTATGATATTCCAGATTGTATTTCTACAATAGGAGTGGTTAAATTTAGTTAATGATTGATTTTTTTTATATTGTTAATATTCATGTTACTTAATTTAGCAAAATTTACCTGATTTCTTACCCAATATATTTTATCTCATCAAGATTACCTTAATCATCATCATCATCATCAAGAGTACTAGTTGTTTCACTAATAGCAACTTTTAATCACTATTAGACTCGTGTCTATTTGTCACATAAATACCCACATCGATCTATTTCCTTTGAATTCAAAGAAAATTTATAATCCTCTTTTCCTCTCTTTTATAATTATAATTATAATTATTTTCTTGTTTCAATATGTATTTGTGTATGCATGTATTCTGGTGAATATGTATCCTTGTAGCTATCTAAAGGCATAAATGTTTTGGATTTTCATAAGATACATTGTCAATAGAAATTTTCGTCAACCATATATTTTCTTATTTATTTTAATTCTAAATCATTTCATAAAATAGATTAGCTAACACATTTCAGAGAAAATCCAGACGACAGTTTTAATTGTTAAGTAATTTGAGAATAAAAAAAACCAAGACTACAAAGGATCTAGCCTATTTTGTGGGATAATTAAAAAAACCAATGATTCTTGATACAAAGGGTTGGAAAATCTTGTCATTTAGGAGGCAGTGTAAAAATTTCCCTATTATAGGGGGTAGTAGTCAATTAGGATTTCATGTACAAATTGTCCATGTCCATAGATTTGTAAATCTTGTGTTTTTCAATCAGGACATTGGTTCGTGGACAAAAAGTCTAGCGTTATTCGATTGAGACATTATTTCATGGATAAAAAGTCCAGCGTTATTTGATTGAGACATTATTTTGTGGACAAAAAATCCAGCGTTATTCGATTGAGACATTATTTCATGGACAAAAAGTCCAGCGTTATTCGATTGAGATATTATTTCGTGGACAAAAAGTCCATTGTTATTCGATTGAGACATTATTTCGTGGACAAAAAGTCCACTGTTATTCGATTGAGACATTATTTCGTGGACAAAAAGTCCAGCGTTATTCGATTGAGACTCCTTATAATAGACATTTTGTCTTGTGTTATTCAATTTAAATAGGATTTGTGAAAACTTTCATAAGTGATGAATTTTTGTGGACTTTTGTGGACTTTAGAGAGAGAAATACAAAGGAAAATGTCATTTCAAACTCTCACCAAATGAGTGGGATTCTCATGGACTTTTATTCCAGTATTGTGAATATTTCTTCTTTTTTTCTTTTGACAAAACTCCTTTATGATTTTTATCTCATGCCTTTCATATTTTTATTCACATTTTTTTTTCTTTATTTATCATCTTTTTTTCTTCTGAATGTCCATTTGTGCTATCACCTCATATGTTTGATGAATATATGAGAATGGTAGATTTGCTTGTGTTGCAATCAATTATTTCATTATTATATATTATATAATATATGCTTAGATCATCCACAATTATTTTCTAAAATATAGATTTATCATATATTTGATTATATGTAAAATGTTTTATTTGATTTTCTTTGCTCATAATGCTAAAACGGTGAAGGGACTGGGTTTCTTTGGTCCCAATTGTGAGTATGTTGTTAGTGGGCCGGATTGCGGGAACATCTTTATATGGGAGAAGAGAGGTGATGAGTTGTTGCGGGTGATGGTGAATTCTATTGAATCACACCCTCACACCACCCTACTTGCTAGCAGCGGTATAGAAAATAACATCAAGATATGGACTCCTAATGCTAGAGAACCCGCTCCGCCTGTGAATCTTGAGGAGGTTTGCAATTTTTTTCTATTGTTTCTCTTTTGTTTGTTTGCTTGTTTTTTGGTTGGTTAGTCTCCATTATTAGATTAAAAGTTATCAGTATTAAACATAAAGAGGCCTCCTATTTGACCACTAATTTTGAGTAGTAGTTGAGATTTTTCATTTCAAATATCATATTCAGATAACTGAGCTTAGATGTTTCTATTTTTGTACAATATACATGCATATTTTTTTATAATGTTCAGACATATATAAAAATAAAAAGATATATTTAGGTATATGTATATATATAATTAAATATACTGATTGCTTTTATTTCATTTTTAATTTAAAGAAATATAATGACTACTTTTATTTTATTTTATTTTAAGTAATATAATTTATGATTTTATTTCATTATATTTGAAAAGATGTAATATATGATTTTTATATAATATATATATTTCCTTTTTTTATTGTCTGCTAATTAAAAACTCATCCCTCTCCTCTATGAAATTTTCTCTCTATAACAGAAAAAAAGTTAGCTCATTGTGGATTTTTCTCAATATAAGGTTTTTTTTTTAATTTTAGATCGATTGTTTTTAATGAAGAGTCAATCTGTGAAAGTCTGTGAACGTCTATGAGAGTGATTTGTGAAAGTCTACAAATGTCTGTGAAAGTCTATGAAAGTCCGTGAGAGTCAATATGTAAAAGTCTGCCTATGTCTGTGAAAGTTTATGAGAGTCAATCTGTGAAAGTATACAAAAGTCTGTGAAAGCATGCAAAAGCCTGTGAAAGTCCATGAGAGTCAATCTGTGAAAGTCTACAAAAGTCTACGAAAATCTGCAAAAGTCAGTGAAAGTCTGCAAAGTCTACAAAAGTCCATCACTTAAACAATGTCCACAGAAATCCATCAAAGTCCGTATCGACTACCCCCCATTAATCTATATATGTTATTTCACATTATTGAAAGTAACACAACAATACATATATCTTGCAAAAGATGCAATCTATCACAATGCCAAAAATTGGAAAAGAAAGCCATATTTGTTATAATATCCACCATTTTTACGAGATACAAAACTTTGGGCACCAAGTTATTTTTGTCAAACGAAATAACAAGGGAAGATAGAAATTTAACACCTGCTCAAGAAAGACAAAGAAATATTTATATTTGGAGACTTACTCAATGCTCCACCTGTATATATAATCTCTCGAGATCATAAAACTTTTTTTATTTGTATTGTCTAAGCAGTAGAAGTTCTAGTTTGCTGATCCCTTTTTCACCTTTGAAGGTTGCTCTTCATCATTGTTTTTCAACTTGCATTTGCAATGTCTACCCTGGCTACATCAATAGAAATATTTACATAGTTTAACAAAGGGATAAATGGTATGATAATGGATGATTATTGGAATAAATGGGCTGCAGGATAAGGGGTAATTTTATAATTAATTATCTTACTGGCAAAGATACAATTAGTATATAGTAAGTGCCAAAAATCGGAAAAGAAATTCATTTGTCATAATAACCTCCATTCTTAATGAGTTGAAAATTTCATAAGAAATGAAGTTATTTTTGTCAAATAAAATAACAAGTGACAATAATCTCAAAAAGAAAATCAATCACTAATCATGTCTATTGTAGAAATAGAATATGGAATTCCATTTAAAAAAATTGAGTTGTTAATCTTGGCCATGCCAAAAAGGAATGAAATTCAATTCCTATTATACATTTGGGTAGTTGCTCAATGCTCCAATTATAACTATAATCTCTCATAACATAGCAGGATCTTAGAAAAAAATATGGTAACAACATAAAATCATATCTTGAAACGATTCGACTTCTTCTATATATACATGTAAATATCCTTATACTAAATCGCGGTGTAGCCACGTATTTTCTTTGTAGAGAATTCCCCTTTGTCCTTATTAAATTTTTGTTTGGCGCGAAAGCTGGGCACTGGTCGAAAAAGAATCGAAATCAAGCCTATAAAGAGTGGGGAAGTACGCCAGGTTTGCTTCTCCAAGCGTCATGTTGGCATCTTTAAAAAGGCGAGTGAGCTCGCCGTGATGTGTGGGGCTGATGTTGGTGTTGTCACATATTCTCCTAGTGGCAATCCTTTCACATTTGGCCATCTTCTATAGACTCTGTGTCTGACCGTCTCCTCGAACATCCTCGCGTAGATGATCAATTGGTGAATCAAAATCATCATCATATTGTTCGACAACTCAACCAGGAGCACCTGGATGTTTTAAATAGCTTGGAGGAAAAGAAAAAGATAGGTGAAGAACTAACGGAGAAGTTGATGAGACATAGACTCTACAATAACTATTGGAGAGGAGGTTCTATAGAAGAACTTGGGCTTGAGCAGCTCGAGAGGATCCATGCAACCCTTCTTGACATTCGAAAGGTTGTCCCCAGCCCATTGGTTGATCTTGTAAAGGTGGCAATGACAAATCGTCAAGTAGCTCAAATACCATACCATGCCTTCACTGCCACAAATAATACTACTACTTCAATGGTACCTATGGAGGACTCCATGTATCAAAATTTCCAATCTTATGATGATAGTGGTCATCCAAAATGATGTACGCTTGTAACATTGGATGGTAATATCCATTTTCTAAATGGAAATGGGTAATCAAATAATGGTGAGATGTGTTTATTCTTTGTCATCAATTGTAATAACTACAATGCATGAAATATGTTAGTTCATTTCGTCGTTGGACAACGAATAGTCCTCAATTTGTGTTATATTTTTAATGTTATCATATGATATGATGAAAAAGGTAATAATGTGTTGTTATACATCACCAAAAAGGAATGCATCTGACGGTTTTCTTATTTGGAGGCACAAATGTTAGCACTGCACAAACTATGTCTATTTTGAGCATAGATTGAAGAGGTTGGATGTATGGAGAGAGACATTCGAAACTATGTATATGTAAAACTCGAATTGCATTGAGAGATTATGACAGAGAATATTTTTGAGCCACGTCAGAGAAGAAGCTGAAATAAATTAAACAAACTATCAGTGTTAACAATTCAAAATAAAAGATTAAACAAGATAACAATCAAACAACATAAAAAAAGAATTGAATAAATATAATTTTTTTAATAAATAGAAACGAATAGAACAAGTGATCATTGTTAACATTTCAAAATAAAACATTAAACAAGATAACAATGAACAGATAAACACGATAAACTAATAAATTTTTTATACATTAATATTACTATGTGACGAATTAAAAGTAAAAAAAAATGAAAGCAAATCATAATCATATGAGATGAAAACTTACTTGATTTGATAAAAAATAAATTTATCTACATTTATGGAATCCATCATATATTACTAATATATAAAAAAAATACTTCCATAAAAAAATTAAAAAAATAATTATTTATTAATATGAATAAAATATTTATATTTTATAATTTTATGTGTATCTTAATGGTCTGAAAAATATTTGAATAAAGTTTCATGAAATTTGAAGTCTAAAAATCATGTTTTGATATTAGGGACCTACTTGTAAACCTTGAAATTTAGATCAGGGACTGTTTATAACACAGATGGGGTCTTGTTGTGAAAAAAGAATAGAATAAGTTTTAAATTTAAAAGCAAGACATCAATCAATAATTTTATGAGTGTTGTGAAAGTGGTGGATAACCACCACTCCTCTAAGCCATAACATCCCCCACTCTTCAACTCCATAACCCCTCTCATTCAACTCCATAACCCCCACTATTAATCACCCCACTATCTACCCACTCACCTCTATAGACTTGTAACTCCCCACCTTTGGGATTCCTCCATGGACCCTATAAATTGAGGGGTTTGTAATCTATTCAATAACCAACCAACCAACCAACACATAGTGAATAAATCATCTCTCTACTTCTCTTCTCTATATGCTTGTGTGCTTTGTTTATGTACTTTTATGTTCATGTATTATAGTTAGTTTACAACACGTTATCAGCACGAATAAGCTCTTATTCGATTCAAGCACTCAAGATGTTAAAGAGATCTTCAAAGGTTTGTAATTTGGTGAGTTCATGAGATCTCCAAATATTTGTATTGGTGAGTTCATAAAATTATATTTTTTCTATAAAAAATAAATAGATTTCCAAAGATTTATATTTTTGGTGAATGTTTGATATTCAAATCATCATGATTTATCTTATTTTATATTTTGTATACAACATGATAGAGAATTTTATGATTTTCTTTTTTATAAAGAAAAATGGTTTTCTTACTATATGCTACATAATTAAATATACCATGCGTTGCATTCTTTTATAGATTTGTTTTAAGAATGCATTTCTTTATGCATATTCTATATCATAGTATTAAAAAAAATGTTTGGCCATGTAATCTCATCTTCGTGATTAATATGCGCATGGATCCATGATTTGTAATCAAGCCCAATAATTCATGCATTTTATTATATAGCTGTCGTTTCATATATGCATGTGTTTTATTTTATCTTTAATGCATGCATAAATTCAAAATGGATGCATGAATTGAATATGATCTACCAGGAAGGTTTGTATTCGGTGGGTTGTTAATGATCTCCATAAAAAAAAAATTCTCTCATGCATTATATCCATAGTGAATTCACTGTTGTTATAAGCATGACATGTCATCTTTGTTGAATTCATGAATGATTCTATTAGCATGAGTAGAACTCATGATTTTTTTATATTCACCATCATGCCCCATTTGAAAATACCGTGATTCCTTTGTGTATTTTTAATAATGAAAATTAAAGGTTTACCCCGGACTTCAACAAGGATTTCATTTTTATATGTGGCATAAATATCTTCTTAATCAGTTTATTTATTCAACATATATAGTGTTTCAATTATTATACTGTGATTACAATACCGTGACATGCTATGCCATATATTACTTTCAATCATATTAGTCTCAATCTGTTCCATATTCATATATATGTGAAAAAAAGGTTTTGGCTAAGATGATTAAAATTTGTAGCTTAAATTTTTTTTTCTGGTAGACTATGGAATTATATGTTGATGTTTCACTTATTGCTTAGATTTGTACTAACATCAATTCTTATTCATTGTATCAATTAATTTTATATTTATAAATATTTGATTTGTGATTCATTTTAATGTTACAATGTCATGTGTCCCTATAAGACCATACAAAAATTGTATTTACATGGATTCCTTTAGGACCATGTAGAAACTATGAATAATGTGTCCCAATAGAATCATGTAAATTTTATTTTATTTTATCTTTGAAGAACTACAAAAAAAAAAAAATTGTGTACATGGATCCTTGAAGAATCATGTAAAATTGTGATTATATTAGTCCCTGAATGGACTATACAAAAAAATTATTACATGGATCTTTGGAGGTTCATGTGAAAGATATGATTAGAATGTGTCCCTGAAGGACGGTATAATTTTTATCCCTGAAGGATATATATACACAAATCATGATTGCTCGTGTCCCTGTAGGACCAAACAAAAGTTATATGATATATTTTTGGGTCCTTAGAGGACCAAAATGAAAAAAAAATTATTTACATAGATCCTTGAAGGATTGTATTTAAATTAGATTATATGAACCCCTGAAGGACCATATAAAATTTTATTTTATTTTATCTTTGAAGGACTACATACAATTTTATTATCCCTAAAGGATTATATAAAATTAATGGCTACTTGAGTCATGTAGGAGTATACAAAAGTTATGAAATTTTTATAGGTCCCTGAAGGATCATATAAAAAAAAATAAAGGTGGCTACATGTATCCCAGTAGGAACATGTAAAAATTGTGATTAGCTTTCACCATCATAATATAGAGGATTTAAATATTAAATTCTCATTGTGAAAAGTCCACCGACCATTGTGTCTCAAAGATACTCCAGTAGTAGCCATGTCGAAAACAAAAATATTATTATCAAATTTTATATCTTCTCATTGCTGAATAATGAGCTTTGATAATAATATAAATAAAAAAAATCATGAAACCCGATCTATTAACTCAGCATCGTTGCCTGAAGCAAATGCATTTTATTTTATTTTATTTTGAGCAATGGACATGGTCAAGGGTTATTTCATGGTTTATATAACCACAACAATAGTAGAGATGACAAGTTATTTGAAACCACCAGAAGTGGAATGCTATTGAAGAAAGCAAGGGAAAAGTTTGCATAATAAACCCCTAAAATGCAGAAAAAAATTATTGTCATCTATGTGGTACTTCATAACATAATTTTGGTCACTTACTTGAAGTACGTCCAAATCTTTAAATTGGTTGCGTACCTGAAGTATGCTTAAACTCTTTATTGGTCATGTACTTCATATATGATTAGATATTTGTCAATTTTATATTTACGTCTTTATTTTTCTTTATTATATGAAATGCACTTTCATATTTATCTTATTTTTTTAGTTTAATATTAATTAATGCAAATGATAATATTATTTTTAGTATTACAAACTTGATCGAATGCTCTAGAAGAGCAGATATCATATTATCAATATATACAAAATTTTGTATCAACGATACATTGTATTCATGTAGATCCAGAAGAAGTCTACTGAATATACCTATCTCAAGATATGCCATTTTAAAATTATGGAGTATCTATACATTAATAATGTCTCATGCTAGAAGCATACATTAGAAAAACTTTATACTCTCTCTTAAGGGTTATAATATAAATATCATAATTACTCATATGAACCAGAAGTTCTATGATCTTTATGATTTGACATGACCATATCAGATATCCATGGTACACGATAATGCATTGAACTATTCATTTGGGCGTATACTAAAGAACCAGAAGATTCTTTTCCTCGATGATAGTTTTTACCGCATGATTTACGGATTGTCATTTTAATGAGACAATATTCCGCCGTTAGGGGGAGGGAAGAATGTACCTGAAGTACGATATGTTCCTAAAGAACGACGAGAATTATCGTGGAATTCATCCACTCTGTCTCATCTAGACTCACGTACCACTCAACGTGAAAATCAAATTCCTAATGCATGCCAGAAGCGTGATAGATCAATAGGTTCAAAAGAATAAGCTCCCCATAAGTGGAGATCAAATGAAAAATCATGCTCTAATAATGATCCAGAAGAAGTTATACATAATGCTCCAGAAGAGATTATGAACAATAGATCCACTTTCTCTAAAACTCCAGAAGAGTATAATATCCCTGAAGAGAAACGAGTTCCAGAAGTGACAAACTCTTGAAGAGGAAAAGGTACCTAATAATATTGAGATCTCTGTATTTTATATGCATATAAGAGAAATGTGGAATCGCAAATAAATGATCATCGATGACATACTATTGAAATTTCAAAGGGCGATGATTACAATGAACCACACAGCATAAATGAATGTCGACAACCAAAGTGGAAAGATGCTATTAAAGCAGAATTGAGTTTTCTTGAAAAGTGGTATATTCGAACCTATAATACATACCCCAAAAGATGTTAACCCTGAAGGTTACAAATGGGTGTTTGTAAGAAAACGAAATGAGAAAATAAAATTACTAGATATAAGGCACAAGGTTTCCTGCAGAAACCTGGGATTTGAATACGAAGAAACATACTCATAAGTCATGGATACAATAACGTTCCATTACTTAGAAAGTCTCGAAGTTTCTGAAAAACTTGATATGAGACTAATGGACGAAGTAACAACTTATCTATATGGGAATTTATATGAATCCCTGAAGGATATAAATTGCCTAAAACAAAAATCAAAGAGTATGTACTCAATAAAGCTAAGACGTTCATTGTACAGCTTAACGCAGTAGGTACAACCGTCTTAGTGAATACTTGATGAAAGCAGGATATGAAAACAATTTCATTTGCCCGTGTGTCCTTATAAATATATCTAGTAAATGATTTGCTATTTTGACAATTTATGTTGATAATATAATTTCAATTGAGACTCCTGAAGAGCTCAACAAAACTTCAGAATATCTTATGAATGGATTCGAAATGAAAGATCTTGGAAAAACAAGATATTGTCTTGGCCTGCAGATTGAGCGGAGTTCAAATGTGATACTTTTTCATCAAACAACATATGTTGAAAAAAATCTTGAAGCATTTTAATATGGACAAATGTTATCCATTAAGTACTCCTATGGTGGTATGGTCACTTGACCCAAAGAATGACTTTTTTTTTCGTCCAAAAGAAGATACAAAAAATCTTCTTGGTCCTGAAGTACCATATCTTAGCGCAATTGGTGCTTTATTATAATTGGCCCAATGCACTAGACCTGACATTGCATTTTCAGTTAACTTATTGGCCAGATTTACCTCTGCACCAACTCGAAGGCATTGGAATGATGTGAAGCACATTTTTCGTTATCTTCGTGGAACGTCAGACATGGGCCTATTCTATGCAAAAGATTCCAATAATGGTGCACAACTTAAGGGTTATGCAGATTCAGGATATCTTTCAGATCCTCACAAGGCTCTCTCACAAAAAAGCAATTCGGGAATGGGTGTGGATAAGGTCTTTGGTTCATCATATTCGTACTGCATGCGGACTATCTCTCATTACAGTGTTCCAACAACTATTTATGAAGACAATGCAGTATGCATTGCTCAAATCAAAGAGGGATATATCAAGGGTGATAGAACGAAGCATATTTGTCTAAAATTCTTTTACACTCATGAGCTCCAGCAGAGACATGAAATTGATGTTCAACAAATTCAGTCAAAGGACAATCTTGTAGATTTGTTCATTAAAGCTTTGTCGACGTCGACATTCAAGAAGCCGGTGTATAAAATCGGGATACGATGAGTTAGCGATCAAAATTCTTGAAATCTTATACTTATGAGGGGGAGTAATTTTTTGATGACATTTTGCGAACTGTACTCTTTTTCCTTCGCCTAGGTTTTATCCCAATGGATTTTCCTGGCAAGGTTTTAACGAGGCAGTGTTAAACGCATACACCATTATATGATTAAGTTAAATTGTACTCTTTTTCCTTCGCTTTGGTTTTTTCCCACTGGGTTTTCCAAGCAAGGTTTTAATGAGGCAATTATCTTAGCGTGGTGGTCATCCAAGGGGGAGTGTTGTGAAAGTGGTGGATAACCACCACTCCTCTAAGCCATAACATCCCTCACTCTTCAACTCCATAACCCCTCTCATTCAACTCCATAACCCCCACTATTAATCACCCTACTATCTACCCACTCACCTCTATAGACTTGTAACTCCCCACCTTTGGGATTCCTCCATGGACCCTATAAATTGAGGGGTTTGTAATCTATTCAATAACCAACCAACCAACCAACACGTAGTGAATAAATCATCTCTCTACTTCTCTTCTCTATATGCTTGTGTGCTTTGTTTATGTACTTTTATGTTCATGTATTATAGTTAGTTTACAACAATGAGTTTAAATAGGTCCAATTTTATTTGTAATTTTGTAATTATTAATATAATTAAAATATTTATATTTTATAATTTTATGGATATCTTAATGGTCTAAAAAATATTTGAATGAAGTTTTATGAAATTTGAAGTCCAAAAAATCATGTTTTGAGATTAGGGACCTGCCTATAAATCTTAGAATTTGGATCAGGGACCTATTTATAACACAGATAGGGTCTTGTTGTGAAACTGGTAGAACATGGGGGTGGATTTGCAGAAAGCCAAGGAAAAGACAAAATTATCCGTTTTTGTTAGGGACCTAATTATAAATATAAGGGACTTGTTTATAACACGTGTAGGGGTTCGTTTGTAAATATGCCAAAACCTGGGGGTCTATCTAAAAAAGACCCATTATTGTTTCGCAGATCTTTGGCGTTAACGTGTGCGTCCGAGCAAAACTCCTTTGTCTCCATCCGGGCAGTCGTGCATATATATATATATATATATATACACACACACAAATAACAACTAGCTTTTACTTCTAGAATTGATTTTGATGAATTTCATGATTGTGATGTTGATGTATGCTTGTTCTAAATTCTGTCACTCGCCACCAACTACAGAAGATAAATTAGAAAATGAAAATCATGAGTTAAAAAAGAATTTTGAAGAACTTGATAAAATAAATTGAAAAATCAACATGAATATTACATTAATGAATTATATCATCTCCAAAGAGATGTAATAAAAGTGAAATAGACAAAGAATCTTCAAAAATAGATTTAAAAGAGCTTCAATCCTTAGTTATAGAAGTAATTAGAAAGATGTCTTGATCAATAAAATAAAGTTCGTAGAACAAAAAATAAAAAATCAATGTGAATAAAATGACAATCTCAAATTAAATAGCTCAAAACTCAATTGGATTTAAAAAATAAATAAAATGATAACTGATAAGGATGGCACCTCCTTTTGGGGAAGAACCAGAGTTCAAACCCTGTTATCATCTCTGGTGGACGAAAAAAAATAAGTTAACTTGATGGGCCTTGGGCCCCTTTGTTGTAATATCTCTTCATGAGCCTTTCTAAAAAAAGAAAAAAAAGAGATTGCTTGAGTGAAGAAAATGACTATTGTAAAGAAAAATTGTTCCATATTATTGACAATAGACAAGAGGTGACCCTGTATAAACTTATTACCAAGGTGATGGCTATACAGCTCCGCTCAATCCTCCCCCATCTAGTCAGCGAACATCAAGCTGCTTTTGTCAAAGGACGAAGTATCCACCACAACATCCTCTTGGCCCACGAGATGGTCAAATATCTAAACCATCAAGGCAAATCTCGAGCTTGCATCAAGGTCGACCTCCGGAAGGCTTTTGATAGCGTCCGATGGTGCTTTCTGCGTGAGGTGCTAGAGAGTTGTAATCTAAACACTCATCAGGTAAATCTCTGTATGGAATGCATCACCTCTGCGAGATTTTCCGTCCTGATCAATGGCTCTTCTGAAGGTTTTTTCACTTCTTCATGTGGCATCCGTCAGGGAGATCCCCTCTCGCCCCTCCTGTTCACCTTAGTTCTTCAAGCCCTATCAACTAGGCTTAACCAATTGGTGGCTGATGGCTCTATGGGAAGCTTCATCAAGGGTCGTCTGAACATCTCGCACCTGGGCTTTGCTGATGATTTACTAGTCTTCACTGATACCTCTCCTGTTTCGGCAGTGGCTCTCAAGACATTGTTTAATGAATTTGCAGGGTTGTCAGGCCTGCAGCTTAACACTGCAAAGAGTTAAATATTCGCTAGTGGTGGTCCTCCCTCTGAACAATTTGCTCAATTGCTCACCATTGGGTTATATTCACTTCCTGTTCGGTACTTGGGGCTGCCACTTTTTCAAGGTTCTCTCACCAGCTCTCTTTGCCAACCCCTTATTGACAAAATTCGGAAGAAAATTTCCTCTTGGGTGGGCCACTCGCTCTCTAAGGCTGGAAGGGCTGAGTTAATCCGTTCAGTTCTCTCCACATTTCAGATCTATTGGTCTTCTGCATTTCGAATTCCCAAAAGGACTCAAAAAAGCATTGAAAAGCTCCTTCGGGACTTTTTTTTGGCAAGGCAACTCCATCAACCGCAAGGCTCATCAAGTAAATTGGGCTACCATTTGATGAGGGAGGTCTAGGTATTAAACGAATATTTGACTGGTCCGCGGGTTCAATGGGGGTGCTTTTTTGGGAAGTAGCAAGGCAAGACACATCCATGTGGGCTCAATGGATTCGGGATCGATACCTCCAGAAAGCTAACATATGGAAAATGGCAACACACTATGGCTGTTCCTCTTCTTGGATCTCAATTCTTAAAGCAAGGGAATGGATTCTTCCTAAAGTTAAATATCTGATATTTGAGGGAAAGACCATAAATTTGTGGTATGATCCTTGGATCAATGGTAAGAGCTTGGTGGATATAATTGACAGGGTAACCTATGATTGGGGACCGCCAAAAGACTGTAAAGTTGCAGCCCTCATCAGCAATGGTAAATGGAAAAAACCCAATAGAAGCTCAGCTAAACTTGACACGGTTTGGTTGGAAATTCAGGAAATTGAAGTAGGTGGAAAAGGGGATGACATCCTTATTTGGCCAGCCAGTAAAACAGGTTCCTTGGGTCTCTCTGAAGCTTGGAATGCTGTGAGGACAAATGGGGAGGTGCTTCCATGGGCAAAGTGGCTATGACACTCAATCCAAACACCAAAACATTGTTTATGTTCCTGGCAAGCCTATCTTAACAAACTTTCCACTCTTGTTCGGCTGCAACGAAGAGGCCTTACCACCTCCACTACCTGCTCCTTATGTGCTATAGAAGCTGAGGATGCGGATCATCTTTTTTTGGGATGTTCATTCTCAAGATTCATTTGGTGCGTGCTAATGCGTGACCTTTCCATCAGAAGTACTTTTCCCCATCTTTTTTCTCATCTTCCTTAATGGCTAAATACTCACCTCTCTGATCCCCTCAAGAAGGAGCTAGCCTATGTAATCCTCACTACTACCTTCTGACATTTATGGCTAGAACGCAACAACATAACCTTCAGGAGGACAAAACAGCATAAACTATGGATTTTGCACAGTATCAGAGACGGCATCAAAATGAGGGCTATGTCCAAGGTCCTTCGGGTGTTATCCAATCCCGATTATGGCAGAATTTCATCAGCCTTTGGAGTCCAAATTTTAGAAAAGACACTGGTCCACACCACTGTCAAATGGTTGCTCCCTCAGGGTGATTGGTTTAAACTAAACACGGATGGGTCCTTAGCAGATAACAGGGGTGGATATGGAGCTCTGGTCCGCAATAACAAAGGTGATTTTATTATGGGCTTAGCAAGGAGACTTGATCTTCCATCCATCAGCCTATTGGAACTTAAGGCCATTGAACGAGGTGTCTTGATTGGCATCTCGAAAGGGGTTGACAAGCTCTGGATTGAGTCTGACTCAACAACAGCCTTGGCCTGGTTACATGGAAGAGGAAAAATTCCGTGGACTGCATTGCGTTCCCTTAGACATATTCATCTCAATCTACTTCATTTTAGCGCTTGGAAAGCAACACACATCAATAGAGAGGGTGACTCACCCATTGACATGCTTGCATCTCATCAATCAAGCAGAGATAAAACCATATTCCATCCTCACCAGTTATGGCCGGACATGGTTGAAGCTATTGAACATGATAGAAGTATTGGAGAATACACGAGAACGTGGTGACCAATTTGTTGAAAGTGGTTGTGACCATGTAGTAACAGCCAAACACTTATTTTCCTTACTTTTGCATTTTTGTACGATTGCAGTAGAACAGGGGCCTTTTATTCTCATGTGGGTGCTCACAATTAGTGATACCTATTGAGACATAGTTTCCCATTTTGTTTCTCTGTATAAAAACTGTGCATTTGTACAGGGTTCATTCCCATAGTAATACAACTCTTTGATTACCAATCAAAAAAAAAAAGACAATAGACAAGAGGAGTTCAAAGAGTTTGAAAAAAATAAAATTCTGAGGTGAGCGTTAGAGTATTTGCAAGTACACTCTCCTCTGATTAGCATTGATAACCACTAGTTTTTGGTATGAATCAGAGTACAGTATCCAAACAATTGCCCATTCATTATCATATCAGAAGAAAATCCAGTCCAACAACATCTAAGCCCAACTTATATGATCTGGCCACAAGTTTTGCCCAAGGTGTATGTGTTACATTGGGCAAAAGCTTTGGCCAGATGGTAGAGGTTGTGATTAGATGCACTTTGGCATTGCATGTCCATGTGATAATGATGGCTCAACCTAAAATTTCTTCTTCCTTTTTTCTTTTAATATATTAATCTCTGGTTGCATCATCAGCCATAATCATCAGTAGAAAAGAAAAATGCTGCTTAGTTACTCTTGCAAATTAAAATTAAAGCACCTTATCAGATTCTGTATCATGAGATGATTGTAATAAAAAAGGCAAACCATATCCAATAATTATGATATATTTTATTATATATACCAACATATTTATTTATTCTATTATATCATAGAATATGCTCCGAAAATGAGTGAGTTGGATAAATCATCAAGAACCCAAATTACCAAGATATCAATCAAATTTTTTTTCTTTTCCATCACAGAATAATCTGTTTTCAACAAACTAATGTTCTATGTAGGGAGATGAACAACATCAGGAAACATATAATCTGTCAATGTGTATAAATCTAGGAAATAATTTGGAAAACAACATATGTGATCAAGAAACCAAGACCAATTTTTATCTTTAGAAAGAAACCAGATAGAAAGACCAATTTTTATCTTTGCGCGAGAACAGAGACTCAGCCAGACTTTCTAGCTTTTTGAACATTTGAATTTGTCTGCAACTGGATTTAAAATATACAAACTGTTTGGTTCTGCAAACGCAGCTTCTTTATCCCAGCATTCGCGCAACCAAACGCACCCTTAATCATGTATCCCAATATATGTAAATACAATGTAATCAAAAGTAATATAAAACTTTTAATTTGAAAGATGGATCTAGACAATAATGATCGACTCTTTCATAAAAAGGAAAATTGAATTCATAAAAAAAAAACTAATTTTGTTGGCTCTCATCTGATACTTATAAGACCTTGTACAAAAAAAATAAGGCCCTTAATTAACATACATAATACACTATCTATACAAAATATGCATAGTAAAACTAAAAATGTATGTTTTAAAGAGAAATCAACAAAGTATGCGATGTCCTTCAACCAAATGCTTGCCACGGTCTCCACCCACCCTCGGAAAAACCTGCATATTATTAAACAAAAAAACAGGTGAGATAGATGAATCATATAAAATAAAAAAAAACATCAAAAAACAAACAATCATAAAAATTTAAAAAAAAATGCAATCCCTAATCATGCTAATGCCCAAAATGCACGGAAAGCAGAGACCCAAAAAAACAAAAAAAAACCAATTAAAATAAAAATATTTTTTAATAAAAACTTACTAATATATAAATAAAATAATTAAATGAACACGCAAGGGACGACGAAAGTTATACAAACGGAAAACCAACACGGATCAGACGGTCGAGGTTTGTCTTTTGAGATGGTAAAAAAAAAAAAACCACCACCACTTCGTATCACCCATACAATTTATTAAAACAAACAAAATTTTTTTTAAAAATAAAAAACATTCATGACTTCCATTTGAACTCCAAATTACATTGTTCAAACCTTACTCACCTCAACAAAAAAAAAAAAAAAAAAAAAAAAAAAAAAGAAAGACTATATTATTTGATTTGGGTTTTTTTTTCTGTTTGAAGGGTTTTTGTTAGATGTTATTGCCAGTGGTTCCCGTTGTGTACAAGGTTGTACATATCCCTACTATTCCCACATCCATGTTGGTGGTGGTGGTAACGCGGGTCCACCATCACAGATTTCTCAGACCGGGCTATGATTCTCACCGGATGGACGGCGGATGATGACATCTGCCTCACGCAACGGTGCACGCCCACCGTCGATCCTCCATCCAACGGCGGAGAGGCCCTCCTCGTCTCAGGCGTGTGAGGTGGGGATAGGGAGGAGGAGGAGGTCTTAGACCTGGGTGGGAACAAAAAGGCCCGGATCTTTAACGGGTCGGACCTCTCCCTGCTCGCCCGGTCGTACTCCTCAACGAGGTTCAGGAGGTCCTCGTCTGACGTCACCGACACCAGCGCGTCGTCCAGGTCCTCTGTCGGGAGCTGGCAACGGAGGCTCACCGGTGACGTCCCACATAGCTCGTTCAGCTTCACCGACAATTCTATACGCACCAACAGAATCATTCAATGAAATCGCGATAGCAATATCTATCTTTTTTTTACCAGAAATAAAATTACAGTAGTTCAAATTCAAGTGGATTTGAAAATTTTTAACTTTTCAAACGCAGAATTTATGGTGTTTAAAAAAAGACGCATAACCAGAGATTGTACCGGCGAAGGGGATGGAGCGATCGACGGCGAGGACGCGGGTGTCACCGCCGACGTAGCGGAGCTTGCCGTCGGAGTAGCGAGGGAGGATCTTGCCGCCGTAGCTGCAGAGGAACTTGATTGTGCTGGATGTGGGTTTTGAATTCGTCTCATCAAAGCTTCCCACCATAGCTTTTTTTTTATTTTTTCTAGGAGAGAGGATGAGAAAGATATGGCTTGCTTTGAGAGGTGGGAGGGTGACTTTTAACCTTCAAGCCTGAGAATGGTTGTCTTTCGCGTCTTATTTATGGAGTTTTTTTTGGGATTGGTGACGTCACGTGGATGGGGGACGCGTGAAGGGTAAAAAAGTGAAGAGTTTTACCGCGAAATGAAGATGGGACATTCGGAGGAGGTTTTTTTTTTTTATAGTTTAGGTCCAATCAGATCGAGATACTGTCAATATTATCATTATTGAATCATACAATTTGTTAATTAAATTTCTACACATACCATTATTACAGTTAAATTCATAGTTCTATAGTGATGGTATTCACCCGTTTTTCTTGTAGTCCTGGAGCCGGTGGAGGAGTCGGTCGTTGGGGTTTGGGGATGTTTTTTGTCAGGTTAATGTGGAAAATTGCCGACTTGGGTTGGACAGGTGGCACAACCGAAACAGATATCGGCGGGTTCCCAAACGATGTGATCACCGCTCGGTGATGCTAACTTTGAACGGGGAGTCGAGTTATTAATTTACTTTTTTATTGTGTGGATTGTTAAGACATTGTGTTGACACCCTATAGGCCTATAGCTAACGTGACATGTGGGCAACGGCAATGTTGAATGGAACAACCATTGAAAAGAGAATTAGTTTTTGTTTTTTCAAATAATTGATGGTCTCATCGATTGTTAATATGAGAATGACATTTTATTAAAAACATTATAACAATACGAGGTGTTATGTATCTATCTTTTATTAGAAATTGACTAATACAATAATTTGAATTCAACTGTTGAATAAATTCAATTGTGGATAAAAAAATCAACTAATAATGTTATATAAAGAGTAATATATTCAATTATAAAATCTATTATTCTGGGCTTATGATTTATGTACTAGTAGTAATCCTTGTTGATGAGTTTTTTTTTTTTTGTCCTACTTGGCTATTTATTGTGGGCTTGAATTATTTTGGACCGATGAGCTATGTATTAGCAGTAAGATTTGTCAATGTGATGTTTGTTAAGAACTTAAGATTGTGTCGCCCTTTCTAGGTCTTTATGTGTGTGTGTGTATAAAATTCATTAGGATTGGAACCAGAGTATAAGCATCCTTCAATCACCTTTCTAATATATATGGTAAGACAGGATGTGAAGAACTAAACAAAAAATGTACCGCTTCCTCTTGATTTGGCACTCAAATCCATCATTAATAAGGAAGGGCGCTGTTACATCCAGATCCATTTCCAGCCCTATGTGCATCGATAAATTTCTATCGACATATATGTTCACTTTAACAAGGTATATGTTTTGAAAGAATTTTTTCGCATTTTCTATAAATGCATTTATGCAATTCATTAGAGTATATGCTTTATTTTTTATAAAAATATGTAACTCATTAGATAAGATATACTATTTTTTAAAAATTTAAAACACATGTACACTGTAATTGAAATTGGAAATGAGACTGAATGTAACAATATCCAATCATGAAATCTAGTGTTTCATATTCTTTAATTTAGTGAGCAAAGCAATTTTGGTCTAAATCGCAAGATTTATCTCGACCAATCATATTATGACTCCGATTTGACAAAGTCATAATTTGACTGGTGACAATTCAGGAGCATATTCTGCTCAAGTTTTTCGAGCATAAATAAGTTTGTACTCTTTGAAAAGGTAGGTGCGTGGAATTAGGAAGTCTAAATTTTGAAATAACAATGCATTGTGTGCATGTGTGGAAGATTCGTTGGTATAAAGTGAAAGAGAAGCTGAATAATTAAGGATTGCAGTAGAAGGGGGGGTGACCTTTGATGCCTTAATTTAGATACTTTGCTTCCCCGTAAGAAAAGCAAGAAAAGGAAGAAAAGGACAAGATACAGTTAAGGAGGGTGGGCCCTGCCAATGACACCTCACAAGGGCCACCTGTCTTATTCTTGGAGAGGAGGCAGAGATAAGCTTTTCTTTGGCAACCTCAAAAATTTAAAAACAGAGCAATTGACCTAACTCCCTACACCAATCGTTTTTCATATGTTTATTTCATATTTGTAATTTGTGATTACTTCCCCTACAAACACGAGGAATTAGATTGACTCCTTATAATTCATAATTATGAATTGAACATTTTCATAATATAAGAGGCTATATCTAAGTTTGTAGAGGGATGGATATAAATAGGCCCTGTTTTTTACAGTCATCATTTTATTTTCACATAATTTATATCAGGTTAAGATAGTACACATGCGGGACTTACAATGTTAAAAACATACATTCAATTTATTTATTTGATTATATACTATATATATATATATCTTTTGTAAATGTATGTAATGTTAGAACTAATCTCAAAAATCATAAATAATATGTGTATCTCAATGAGTGATTAACATGAAGAACTCATATATAATATGATAGATAATATAAAAATAATAAGATTAAGCGAAAAAAGATTGGAATCGTCTGGTCGAGAGGTACATAGAAGATGTTATCCTTGAATCGAATATGTCCTCCATACGCATGAAGTTTCACCGACATAACTTTCCGAGATACAACTCGACCCGCGAGATTTCGCTAACTTCCCTTGGTGCGATCAAGTTGGAGTCCTTGAACCGAATCCTTATATCGTCGATGCCCGGAATAGATTGATAAAGCTT
Source organism: Acorus calamus (assembly GCA_030737845.1). Classification (NCBI taxonomy): domain Eukaryota; kingdom Viridiplantae; phylum Streptophyta; class Magnoliopsida; order Acorales; family Acoraceae; genus Acorus; species Acorus calamus. The sequence continues at coordinate 5,907,190 of CM060873.1, read as the reverse complement.
GATCAAGATCTTTTATAAAACAAGAAAGGAATTTTAATGGATAAAATTCTTAGAGAAGAACTTGATTGATTCTCATTTTGTTAGATACCAAACAATTAAATATATAGGGAGAAGTTGGGGAAATGTTAGAGAAGAACTTGATTGATTCTCCCTTTCTTAGAGAATCACATTAATATTTGACACGTTAATTCAAAACGTTTTTTATGGTTAATGATCCAATTGTAACCCATATAATAATTCATAGAATTGTAACCGCCAAAGCTATTAAAATTTGGATCATAATTAAAATATATCCAACATGTAATTCATTAGAGAAATAGATATTTTACAAATAATTTAAAACTCGTTGGATATTATGAAAGGGACCGCAGGAATAATGATCTCTAGCATTTCTCTTTTCCTTATGAATACATTTTTATTACAGTCTTAACATGTTGCTATGTACGCTTCTAGTTAGCTGACATGGTTTATTATTAGTTAACTTTCAACCAACATATATTTCATTAGTACACTTTATAGCGGTGTTAATTAGTTGCGAGAGAGAGTTTATGTTTGCTGATTTTATATTAATAAATATTAAAAGTTTGGGTGATGATCATGCTAAATTTTCAAAACAAGATGCTTCACTGCAATCGGAAAATGTAATGTTTGAATGGATGTTACTTAGATGAAAATTCTAAGTATGATATATATTTTTTTGAAAAAGATAGATTTTACTACATGATTTCATTTGCTGAAGTCAAATTATAAAGTCTGAAAGTGTGACAAGGGAGGGGAGTTAGAGAGAAGAAGAAAAAGCAAAAAAATAAAGTAAAGAAAGAAAAAGAGAGGAGGCGTGTGATAGTGACCTCCCGGTTAGAAGAGGTCTAAGTTTGATATTGAATGATTTTTTTTTTGCCAAGCATAGCATGATGAATGATTAAATTTCAAGTGTTGGACATTTGGTCAAGATTCAAATCAGGCCGCCCATGGGACATGGTTGTGTGAGATCTAATTATGATAACACATATTGATGTAGAACGGACGGTCAATACATTATTAGAATGATCAGACCATCAAAAAGAGGTTTATAGAGAGAGGAAAAAAAACCAAACAAAAATAACAGTTGACAATAACAATGAAACTAATTTTTGTTGTAATCTAAGTAAAATACATACACACAAGTATACATAGAAGTATAAACAAAACATATAAGACATAATATAACAAAATGATCGAACATTATACATAAAACGGAATATATGACTTTAAACTATATAACACAATATGTTTAAAAGAATATGATGTAAGGGTTCTTTTTAGTCATACAACAAGAAATACTTTACCGTGAATCCTCTTATTAAGAAACATCAATTGATGATATATAAATTATCAACATATCCAATTATGTTGTAAATTTGAATCATCGTGAACTCACCAAAATATAAATCTTTGAAGATCTCATGAACTCACCAAATTACAAACCTGTGGAGATCTTTTTTACCTCTTGAGTGTTTGAATAGAATATGAGCAAACGATCAGCGAGAAAATGGAATGAAAGTATTGTTTCTGAAAATAAATAATGAACAAATGACTAGCAATAAAATGACTTTGGAATCTCTAAATAACGATATATCAGTGCAAATGCATCCTAAGTGAAATACACGTGATACGATATTTAGAGTATGCCAAAATGGATGACATGTAGCCAATCCAAATCCGAGTAATAGCTCTTACAGAAAAGTCTCGAGCCCTTCATCTAACCCATGATTCTCCTGTTCATCAATTTGTCAGAGAACAATTTATTAAACCATAAAAAGCTTGAATTTTCTCCTGATTCTCTAAATATTTACCTTTTTCGGGGTCTCTAATCATTTATCTTTTCTTGATCCAAAAATACAAACATCTTTGATGAAATAGACAAGAGCGTCGTCGTGTTGATAACGTGTTGTAAACTAAATAATACATAAACATAAGAATGCATAAACAAAACATACTAGCATATAGAGAAAAGAGGTAGAAATGGATTTCTTATTCTTCACTTGTTGGTTGGTTGTGGAATACATGAGAGACCCCTCTATTTATAGGGTGCATGAAGGAATTCCAAATGTGAGAAGTTACAAGTCCATAGAGGTGAGGGGGTAGGTAGTTGGGTGATTAATAGTAGGGGTTATGGAATTGAATGAGAGATGTTATGGAGTTGAAGAGTGGGGAGGTTATGACTAGAAGGAGTGGTGGGTATCTACCTTATCAACAACAATTTTAGAATTCTACAAAAATTGACATGTTTCCTCCTTGAGATATTTTGGATCAATTGTACACAATTGGTAATGTTTATTTTAGTCAAATTCTTTAAATAAGACCTCGAATTAAGTGAATGTATTATTTATAGTAATTATTCGAATGATTGTTTTTCTTTCCTCTAATGTCAGAATTGAATGCCTTCAATTTTGATTAATTTCTAAGATCCGATAATAATTAACATTAATATTTTTTATTTTTTTATTATCTTCTCTGGTTGTTCTTTTAACATAATGGAGTTTATTATAATGAAACAATGTAGCATAATGGCATAATAAATTTATGAATCAGTAAAAAACTATTATTTTTTGTGAGTTTTCTTTCTTGTGAATTCAAGATTTATTATGAGATCTTGACATATTTTAGATTTTTTGTTTATTGTTTTACATTTAAAATATTATGTCGGTGGGTAGTAATTAAGAGTTATAACACACCCAGTGTCTTTGTTATTCGAACATGAGAATATATGTATTGTTTAAGAATATTCTTCCATGTTATGTTTTTCTTTTATTTCTTTCATTGTTGTCGACAAAGATCAGTATATGCTGTGGATTAATAGTTTTACACTTTATCAATGTGCAAAAAAATTTATTGTTAAAATTTGTTAAAAACAAACATAAACATGAAACATCACATTTTCATTTTTTTTATATTTAATTTGTGTTTATAAAGCATAAAAGAGAATCCAAAAAGAACCTTAATTTTCTTCTATATAATATATCAGGTACTGAGAATGTAAGATAATTCTTTGGCATTGGGAAATTATAAGTGTTGAACAACCAAAATCCAAACCATTCAAAAACTTATGGTTAACACCTACCACACCATCACTTTCTTCACACCATCACATGAATCTATGGAGATGGGACATCCACGACTTACTGTTTATTTCAGGAATCTCTCAACTACGTAAAATTCCATCATTTTTTAAAGACGTCTCCTCCGCAAGTGTGAAATTTTGGGGTGTTCTTAAAAAGCTTAAATTGAATTTACATTACCTAAAATATCTATTCACCTTGACTGTTGGACATATGTATTTAGGAAAATGGTAGGGACAGCCGATTAGGGCTGGTAAACGAACTAAGCCGCTCGGCCTCGATTCGATTTGAGCTCATTCAGACTCGTTCAATTAGACAAATGAGCGAGCTTGAATAATTTTTAAAATTCGGTCAGGCTAGGGACCTGAATCGAACTTCATTTTGTGTTCAAAGTCGACTCGTTTGTATTATAAAAACTTAGTTAAAGCTTGACTCAACTCCTTTGTAAAATCAGAACATTAAATCAATGCAAATTTATGCTCGTTTAAAATCAGAACTTAGTTAAAGTTTGGCTCAACTCCTTTTAAAATAACATACATCATACGGTAGATATATACTTTTATATTCCAATAAATTATATGAGCTCATTTATATATAAAAAAAAAATTTAATTAGATATTTATCTCGTTTAATGACAAACTCATTGCACAACTAGCGGGATATATAGTTATGCAACTAGCAAGATATATGAGATTGTAAGTGGGGCTATAATTTTTTTTAGCGCTATCAAATGCAATCCTAGGGAACGAATTTATGAATAGTTCATGTACCTCTATAATTATCTAACTACGTAGGTAGAAGACGAAATAAATATATATCATTAACAATTTTATATATTTTTTATTCATAAATCCATGCAGTACATTATGAATATAATATATACATCTTTAAATGAAATTTATTATTATTAACAATTAAAATATAAACATTTCTTTTTCGTATTTGGTTAGGAAAGTCCACGTCAAATGCCCACTTGGGGACAGCAGTCCATTTCACGTTAAGAGTGTGACTTTAAAAATTGAAACTGATCAAACAGAACAACCATAAAAAAAAAAATCTATTTCCTAACTTGTCTATGATTCATTGGTTGATGCACTTTGGTTGTCCAGTTTGTTTGGTTTTGAGACAGTACGTTGGAAATTTTGGACCAAGTCTTGATCATATTTTTTAAGATTGAAGAATGTAGAGGTTAAATCTCTTGGACCCAATCATAGTTCGCCACATGTCATTCAGATGATTTACATCTCAACTTAACTGGACCGTCCGATGGTAACCAATAATGACACGCGTCACCTTCGACCCACCTTACCATATAAGCCAAACTATGCATTATTTGATATTGGACTCGCTTTTTTTTTTTTTTTTTATAGAAGTACAATGGGATCCTAATATATATAATGATTCGAAACTAATGTTTTTTTTGGATAATGGACTAAAGTAGTTTAAAAAACATTTAATAAAAATGATAAAATCAGATCTTTAAAAATTCATTATTTTAAAATTAAATATTTTTTTATCTATAAAAACCCAACATGCATGGTGATGAATGAACTTTCATGAAAATGTATATACTGCTCAAATAAATAAGACTAAAAATAAAGCTAAAGAAAATGTCGAGTGTATTAAAGCTCTGTAGGAGGCAAATCCGACCAGTACAGAGAATAGGAAATAAAATATAGCATGGTATAGGGAATAACCTAAATATGGCCTATCTCACAACCCATAGGCCCACGAGCCAAACCACGATCTCGGGTCCATCGGACAACACCGAGATGAGGTAACTATGCCCGCCGAGCGTGTGGGCCCGACAAGCCCAGATGTGAGCAGATAAGAAAGACGAGAGAAAGTCAGGTCAGGCAAGTCATGTGCCCGGCCCACAGCTTAACAGGGGATAAATGTGCCCGACCAGAATAACGAAGCCATTTCGTTAAACCATGAGAACGGTTAAGACCGTAGCAACTCACCCCGGTCAAATGACACATCGGGATCCATGATTAAATGACAGGTCGGCTATGAGCCTCTTCCCCAACGCAAGACGGTTAACAAAGGGAATATCATCTGACACCAAAAAGGACAGTGCGCCAGGGAAACCGTTATAGGATGATGATGATCCCTAGGCGCTACGTGTCCAAAATTCGTAGGCCACGTAGGAGATTCCATATCGTGTTATGGCCACTCCCTAAGGCCCTGATCGGCGCGCCCCAATCCACTATAAAAGGGAAGCTATCCTTCCATCTTGAGGTTTGCGAAAAGAACCCGAGACTCTCCCTCTTAAAAGTTCAAGTATTCCAAGTTCTTCTTCTTCTTCTCTCTCTGGAGAAGTGGTACTGACTTGAGCGTCGGAGGGGCGTTAGCCAGCACCACACTGGTGTGAGTGGCAGGTACATGAAGGCCAGGACCCGTAAGGAGTGGAGGATCCCGGTGAAGGCGGCGAGAAGCGGACGGTTCAGCCGGATCAACTCAGAAAAGAGTCCAAGCCCACACCATCTCTCCGGATCCAGTTCAAAAGCCCGGATAGACCAGGACCCGGCCCAGGAGGGGATTATCGAAAATCCACCACCACATTTGGCGCCGTCTGTGGGACCCGAGCAAAAAGCCGTCCCCAGCAAATTTACCGGCGAAGATGGTGGCGACTAGGACTCGATCAACGATCCACGAGCGTGACGTGGAGGAAGGACGGGTGACGCCCGACGACCCCCCACCGCCAAAAGGTAAGGCACCAATCGGTCATCCTCCCAAGACCCGACCCTAGAGGCCGGGCGCAACTTGCGAAAGAAATGGAGTTGATGAACCAACACTTCGGACATTTGGAGGGATTAATGCTGCAGTTCTTGAAACGCGGAGAAAAGGCGCTGCCGCCCCCCCCCCCCCCCCCGGAAACTCAGATTCAACAGGACCCGGTCAGAACCAAAGAGGAGCAGCGGGGCCGTGACCGTCAAAGTCGACGGGCAAACATACGAAGCCACGAGTCAGTGTACTCGTCCTGAGAGGGGCGTCGTCTGCCAGAAGGAGGGTGAGGAGGTCAGCAGGACCCGCCGGTCTTTCCTACCGCGGAGAACCGGACTAGAGAAGCCCACAGGGAGTGCCACGACTATTTCCCACGCCGTGACGAGCGAGGAAAACGAACCCACACCCGCCAGACGGGTCAACGGGAACGTTACCAGAGCCCAAGTCGATACTTGGCCCCGTCAGACGATGACTTCGACCAGAGCCATCGGGAGCGTACGAAGAAGGCGTACTGGAGTGAGATGACCAACACCCGCGATCGGGAATTCATCTCCCGGGCCTTGAAGGGGTTCGAATCGCCCTTCGTCCAACACATCCTGCATAGGAAACAACAAAAGGATCTCGGTGACCTCATGAAGGTCCAGATGCAGGCAGGAGAAAAAATTTAGGCGTACGTGGATCGGTTCCATCTCCTTATGTTCGAGGTAGATCGGTGTGACTCAAACGCTGCGATAATGGCGTTTAGAATTGCCGCCAAAGCATCACCTGCGTAATTCCTTGGTAAAGAAGGTCCCAGAGTCCCTTAGAGAACTCATGTGCAGGGCGGAAAAGTATGCCAAAGTCGAGGATGAACCCATCTCATCACGGCCCCAAGCCGTGGCTGCGGTTACAAAGAATCCCGCACCAAGGGAGGACAAGGGGCGGAAGTCACGCGCTGACCAGAAAAATAGTCCAACCGCCAACGAGGTTCGAGAAAAGATGTACACGAAATTCACTCTGCCCCTTGTGCAGATTTTGGAGAAAATCAAGCACGCTCCATTTTTCCAGTAGACACCCCCCATGAAAGGCGATCCGGCCACTCGGGACAAGGGAATAAAATGCGACTACCACCGAGACTTTGGGCATCAAACCGAAGGCTGACGAACCTTGAAAGGGTTCTTGGAATCCCTAGTTCCCAAGGGAAAGCTTCGAGAATTCATTGAGCCAAGAGAAGAGAACAAGCCGAGAAGCACATGGTGGCCGTGGGGCCCTCGCACGCCGCGGGGGTCATCGATGTGATATGCGGGGGACTACCACAAGTGACAGAACCCAAGTCATTTATGAGGATGGCCAAGCGCAGTTCGAAACACCTAGAGATTCTTCAAATCGACCAAGAAACGAAGCTAGCACCAAAGAAAGCAAGGGCTGATGACCCAGGGGTGATTTCGTTCTCCGATGATGACCTCGCCAGGATAATTGTACCACACAGCGATGCCTTGGTCATCACATTGCGGATCATAAATTTCGATGTTAAGCGCATACTCGTCGACACGAGGAGCTCGGCTGACATACTGTTCATGCATCCATATCTCAAGATGGGGCTGAAACCTTCAAGCTTGTAACCGATGAGGGAGCCGTTGATAGCTTTCAACGGTAGCCAGGCAGTACCGTCTGGGCGCATAACCCTGCCGGTGCGGGCAGGTGACGAGACAGTCATGACATAGTTCATAGTCACGGACCTGCGTTCACCTTACAACGCAATTATGGGACGCACGTGGCTAGGCGCGATGAAGGCCATTCCATCTATCTACCATAAAAAATTGTGCTTCCCGTCCGCCCATGGGATTATGCAGATACAAGGCGACCAGTTCACTGCGAAACGGTGTTATGCCGTAGCGACCTCCGGAAAAGCAAGTGTCGAAGAGCAGGCCGGGGAGGAGGGTGACATCCACCCTAAAATATAGCAATTACTGAAGGATCGGGTACGAGCCGATGATGCCCGACCCGATCCCGCTCAGCGGGTCGTGGAAGACTTAGAAAAAATAGTCATCGACCTATAGGATCTAGAGAAATACTTCCTTATTGGGACCACACTGAACCCGGTCGAGAGGAAGAGAATGATAGAGCTACTCCGCGAGTACGGGGATGTGTTTGCTTGGGCACCTTCCGACCCTGAGGTGATATCTCACCGGTTGCACATCTCCCCGACGGTCTGTCCCATCAAACAGAGACAACGACGAGTGGCCCTCGTCCATTCGAAAGCTATAAAAGAAGAAGTGAAAAAGCTATTGGTGGTCGATTTTATACAGGAAATTCGATACCCAGACTAGATAGCCAACATGGTGGTTGTGCCAAAAAAGAACAAAAAGTGGCGCGTCTGCGTCGATCACCGACTTGAACAGCGCCTGTCCAAAGGACAGTTTCCCTCTTATGAAAATAGACCAACTGGTGGACGCCTCATCGGGTAATGAGCTAATGAGTTTCATGAATGCATACTAGGGATATCACCAAATACCAATGTACAAGCATGACATCGAAAAAATGGCTTTCATCACTCCTATAGGAACCTATTGCTACAAGGTGATGCCCTTTGGGCTGAAGAATGCAGGGGCAACCTACCAAAGGTTGGTCACTAAGATGTTCGAGCACCAAATCGGCAAGACCGTGGAGGTATACATTGACGATATGCTAGTGCAGAGTGTTCAGAAGCGGGATCACCTCGGGCACCTAAAGGAGGCATTCGAAGTACTTTGGAATTATCACATGAAGCTTAACGCAACTAAGTGCTCTTTCGGAGTGGAGTCTGAAAAATTTCTTGGTTTTCTGACTACTCACCGGGGTATAGAGGCCAACCCTGATCAGATCAAAGTTGTACTCGAAATGGATCCACCAAGGAATCGGAAGGAGGTTCAGAAGCTAACCGGGAGACTAGCCACCCTAAATCGATTCATCTCCAAAGCAACTGAAAGGAACCTCCCATTTTCAAATTGCTAAGGAAGACTGAGAAATTTGACTGGACTCCCGAGTGCCAACTGGCCTTCGAAGGATTAAAGAAGTACCTCTCGTCACCTCCACTCCTGATGAAGCCTAACCCCGCTGAGCCACTTTACCTTTACATGGCGGCATCCGATCACGCGGTCAGTTCTGTCATTGTAAAGGAGCATGAAGGAGTGCAAAGTCCCGTATATTACGTCAGTAAATCTCTTTGCGGACCAAAGTCCCGGTACTTGTACTTGTAGAAAGTAGTCTACACCCTGCTCGTTTCATCTCGGAAACTCCGACATTACTTCATAGCCATTCAGTCAACATCGTAACCGACTAACCCTTGAAACCCATTCTGAAAAAAGCAAATATCACAGGGCGCATGCTGAAGTGGGTGATTGAACTCTCCCCTTTTGATCTGTATTACGTGCTGAGGAACGCCATTAAGGGGCAAGTCATCGCAGACATTCTGGCCGATTTGACCCCACCTTCTGGCGAAATTTTAATGGTAGAGAATCAAGAAGAGGTATTCGGCCCGAAGTGGACCCTGAACGTCGACGGAGCTTCTAATCGTAGGGGCGCAGGCGCGGGATTGGTTTTAAAAAATAGCGATGGGCTCTTATTTGAACATGCCATCAAGCTGGGCTTCCAGGCATCCAACAACGAAGCAGAGTACGAAGCTCTCATCGCATGATTGGATCTCACAGCTCATTTGGGAGTACGAGTCATTGATGTCTACAGTGATTCACAGCTAGTGGTGTTCAAAAGCACAGGCGAATATGAGAACAGAGACGAGAGGATGACATCATATCAGCAAAAAGTGCAGCAATTGCTCTCCCAATTCAAATCCGCAAAAGTGCATCAGATAGAAAGAGAGCTCAACACTCAAGCCAACGCTCTAGCAACCTTGGCGTCCTCCCTCAACGGGAAGCCGGCCAGAAGTATCCACCTTGACTACCTAAAATCCCCAAGTATCGAAAGGCTCGGTGAAATTTTAACAATCACCTGTGTGGAGGATTCACCCAATTGGATGACTGATATCAAGAAGTACCTTTCGGAAGGGATCTTGTCAGAAAGCAAGATCGAGGCAAAAAGCTTAGGCAGAGGGCAGCCAGGTATTGGATGTCATCCATGGAAATCCTTTACAAAAGGAGTTTTCAAGGTCCATATCTCAGGTGCATCGGACACCGGGAGGCGCAGCGAGTCTTCAACACACTGCATTCAGGCCTGTGTAGAGGACATATTGATTCTCGATCACTAGCCCTCCGGGCTGTGTCTATCGATTATTTCTGGCCAAGAATGAAGAGAGATTCAGCAAAGTTGGTCTAGAAGTGTGTGAACTGTCAATGGTTAGGGAATCTTATTCACCAGCCAGCAACGGACATGGTTCTTATCAAAAGTCCATGGCCGTTTGCACAATGGGGTCTAGACATTGTCGGGCCCATGCCTACGGCGCCCCGGCAAAAACATTTCCTACTAGTAGCCACCGACTACTTCACCAAGTGGGTGGAAGCGGTACCCCTGGCGAGGATCAGAGATATTGAAGTCAAGTCATTCCTCTGAAAAGACATAGTATGCCGATTTGGGTTCCGCAGGCCATCATTTCGGACAACGGAAAACAGTTCGATAGCAAACTGATAAAGGAATTCTGCGAGGAATTGAAAGTACAGCACCATTTCTCTACCCCACGATACCCTCAGAGCAACGGGCAAGCGGAGATCACAAATCGGACAATTCTGGACGGTTTGAAGAAGAGGCTAGATAGCACTAAAGGGAAATGGGTCGATGAACTACCATCGGTCCTATGGGCATATCGAACTACCTCAAAAAGGTCCACCGACGAAACACCCTTCTCACTAGCGTTCGGGATCGAGGCCGTCTTGCCGGTTGAAACCGAAGTGGTTACACACCGAACCAAAAACTTCGACCGAGCAGCGAATGATGAGCAATTGATGCAGGACCTGGAACTTCGGGACGAGGGAAGGGAGATTGCACCCATAAAAAACATGGACTATCATAACCAAATATCCAGATACTACAATCGGCGAGTATCAAGCAGAAACTTCAGAGCTGGAGACCTGGTTCTCAGAGAGATATTTCCAGAAACTAAGAACAAAAATGACGGCAAGCTAGGTCCGAATTGGGAAGGCCCTTTTAAAGTCACTGGAATTGGACCGAATGGGGCTTATCAACTAGAAACAATGGAAGGGTTCGAGATCCCTCGCCCTTGGAATGTAATCCATTTGAAGAAGTATTATCATTAAATGAAAAGTTTCCTGTTTCCTTCTTCAAATATTTTGAGTGCATGACAACATAACAGGAAAAGCCGTGATCAATGGGTTGAGTCTGATCAGGGTCGCTTTTAGCACTCGATACAGCTCAGCCCTCGCAGTCACGCAACTAGCCGAGTGGCACCATAAGCTGCGCTCAACGGGCTGAATCTGATCGGGGTCAGTTTCAGCACTCGATACAGTTCAGCCCTCACAGCACGCACTAGCCGAATGGCACCCCTAAGCCGTGCTCAATGGGCTGAGTCTGATCAGGGTCGCTTTTAGCACTCGATACAGTTTAGCCCTCACAGCACACACTAGCCGAATGACACCCCTAAGCCGTGCTCAACGGGCAGAGCCTGGTCGAGGTCGCTTGTTGCACTCGAGCCAGTTCAACCCTCGCAGCACGCACTAGCCAAATGGCACTCTAAAGCTATGATTGAGTGGGGCAAAGCCCTCGCAGCGCACACCATTCAATCGGTACCTACGAGTCATGCGCGATGACGTGAGACCAGTCAGAAGATGATCTTCACAACTATGCGTCAACCAAGTGACTAGGCAGCATCGCATCCTAGGGCCCGAAGGGCAACTACGATTATTCGTAATACTCAATTCAAGCAAGCAGCAAATTAGATCCATCTTACAGGAATCACACCGAAATCACAATACAACACGAAGTAAAAGAGAAGCCAGGTGACAAGCATATGGACAAAGCAAGATAGCTACGCAAACATTAAACTCACACCAGAAGGGTGAAAACATACATCATTCCAAATTAACCCGCTCAAACATACATTAAAGTGGCAGTAAGGCCATATGGACATTAAGTGAAGAGTAAAAAAAAAAGCAGGGAGAAAGAGCAAATGCAATGGACGAGGCTCTCCTAAAACATAAACCCTAGAACGGACGGGAACGCAGAGAGCCGAATACACAGGATCGAGAGAGAAGCAAGAAAAGAAGAAATACCTTCAACTTCGACGATTGAAGTGGTAGTCCTCAGAAAACGATAATGAAATCCTTATTTTAAAGACGACGGACCTGTCAGAATGGCGGTGCGTCTTTTCGGATGGCCAATGCACGACGAATGGCCTTGAAAGGCGAGAAGTGCGGCAACTCTAATCATGGAAGATGATTCGAACAATTTAAATATCTCGCCCAAAGGGACCACGTGTAAAGGCTGATCAAGTCTCTGACATTCGAAGATACGCGCAATCGCGAGGCCCATGTCTTATGTGGCCACCAAAGACAGGTCATCTATCCGAGCTGAAAATTGGACGGTGTTGATGGAACTCGGCAGATGGAACTAAGGATAGCTCCATCTGACCTATAAAGTAAAAAGAAAAGAAAAGAGAGTGTAGGGGCAAAAATTAGAAAATCCCCCCAGAACAGGAGGAACCCTTGCCTGACTATAACAAAGATGCCCGATCACATTCGTCGACCATTTTAAAGAGCACGAACATCCAAACAGTGACGAATTCCACACGGTCTCTTCCAAATAAAAATCTAACTACATTGTTTGTTAGACAGATACAATAACTAAAAGGAAAAAAGTCGGGCCATAGAACGTCAGTATAAAGACATCCCGACGGGGAGGCACCGCCGCCAGAGCTGGAGGAAGAGGCAACAACGCCGGATCAGGGCACGGTTGGTCTCTCCCCTTGAGCACGAATCGCAGCACGTCGGCGCCTCACCGACGAACGGAAGGACTCGTTCAGCTCGCGGACGGAAGGGTATAAGCAACCAGACTTCCCGTGTAGGAAACCAGCCCGAAAACCAGAAACATAGTCCTCCAATCGCTCCTCTTCTGGGTCGCGGGAAGGGAGTCTCCTTGGTACCCCTGTAGAAGATGAGGACCGTCCGATCGTTTCTCGTTGTATGAACGATAACCTCGACGGCAAGGGAAAAATCGAGATGGGTTCATTCCTCCTCGCCTGATAGGAGCCAGGACCCCTCGTCCCCCAGGATACGAATGCCGTGAGGATGAAGGCCCATCCGCAGGTACAAAATAGGGGAAGGCACGGGACACTGCCCTCACATCACCCCTGGCGCAACGAGCCACCAGCGGGAATGGTCTGACGTGGAGAGCTAAGGTTAATTCGGCACGGCGGGGAGTGTCCCCGAGTAAGCTAACCCAGCTCCGCTCCCGGAAGGCCAATGCCTTGGCAATGTCCCCCAGCCTGAGCTCTTCGTCGGAAGAACTGTCCGAACATCACTGCAAAGAAGAAAAGAATAAGAAACGAGCCTTCAAAAGGTATTGTTAAGCGATAAAGCAACAATGCTGGAAGAGGCAGAGATTATTTACCAAGAGAAGAGGACCTAAAGACGGATGGAAGCTGCCATGAAGAATCCGCTGATCTCCACATTCCTGAAATCTTCAAAGGATGGGTCCTCCACCTTATGAAGGTGTCATCCACGTCCAAGATCAGGGGAGGGACATCCGGACGCTTGGCCAGGTTGTAGCTATCGTCCCCCCTCTGTGACGGTTTGAGCTGATAGAACTTTGAAAGTTCTCTCAGCCTGAATCGCACCTTGGCCGCATGGCAAAGAGCGACCACACTGGATAAAATCAGGTAGCTACCGAGAGTCAACTGAAGTGGATGGATTCCATACCACCCTAGAAAAAACCCTATAAGGTCTGGGAGGGGGAAGAATAGTCTCCCTGTCTATATCTGAGAAAAATAGAATACGAATTATGTTTGGTCTGGAGTAGGGGGCACCTCGCCCTCATAAGGTTTGACTGAAACATTGTCAGAAATGGTAGACATTTTGATAAAAGCAGGACTGAGTGGTAAAATTCTAGAAAGAAGATGAGCAACACGTTTGCCACAAGCCAATTATATACGCGGGGAATGATAGCACGCATTCAATGCAAATTCAAAGTCCCGATGACGACCCGGGAAGATGAGTTGAACACCAGACGAATATGAGGAGGTGTTCGTGCAATAATGGGCCACGCCCGTTTATCGATGGAACAATAGAGATAACTCCTCCATCGGAACAATCAACACAATCATTAAAAAGCATAATCAATTACCACACACAGATAAATCGAGAGACTTAACGCATAGCAGAATGGTTAAACTCGGGATGCAGCCCGGATAAAACGTCCGACGCTTGCCAGAAAAGTGTTCGTAAGAAGAAAGTGCAAACAAAACAAAATAAAAAGAGGCTGGGAGCATGCAACATTGACGTGGGCCTCACTCCTGACATCCTGGGTGAGAGGTGGAGGGAGTCGGCCGAGTTGATATATCCGGGTCTTTCTCCAATAAAGGACCGCACTTTCTTTCAAAGAGGGAGAGCTGGTACATCTCCTTCAGCTTGGACTCAGAGGGGAAGGCTTGTCTGTCCTGTCTAGCAGAGTAGCCAGTATTGTAGCCAGCACAGAAGTCTTTGAAGCGTTCGTTCTCTTCTTCCTCGATCAGACGCTTCATCTTCTCCACCTCCTTGCACACGGCGCTGACATGGCCACATGCCGCAAGGCAAGCCTTGCGGGAAAGGGTCGGGGGCATGGAATACCTGCCCATAGCCTCGACTCGGGTAGGGCTAACACAGTACACATACTGAGGTACCTGAGACGGAGATATGAGAGGAGAAATCGAAGCCCGAGGCCCCCTCTCTGCCATAGGAGACGACCGTGGAGGCTCGACAGACCCCATCTCTTGGGAGAAGCGACCCGAGGGGGTTCCGGAAGGCGGGGAGGGCGATGCCGGTTCAGATAGAGGAGAGCTCCTACCGCTGAACTCTCCCGCATCTTCCTCGAAAACCCCAAAAGGCGAGTCAATAAAAGGCCGTGACTGTCCGATCTCCCTTTCTCTACCCTTTCCTGCTGCACAGGAGACGAGGCCAGAGTGGGTAGCGGAGGTGGAGTCAACGAGGCCGAAAATGGGGCCTGATTATAACCACCCCCAAGGAAGATCTCTTCGTCGCCCTCTTCGTCCTCAGCGACAACGATGGGACGGCTGTAGGGTACGGACGACCGGACTGTGACCTTGGACCGGCGACCCGACCGCCTCAGCACTCCCCCAGGATTAGAGGATGAGCCAGAGACGCCGCCAGAGGAAGGCGGATGAGAGACGCTGGCTGGAGGACCGGTTTGCGAAAGGAAAAGGAGCAATTGGGGAAGGACGGGCGACGAAGCTCGAAGAAACCGCACCAAGCAGGGTCTTCCAGCTCCTGCCTTCAAAAGTTAGAGCCCGCTCCACGTATTCAGATCGCAGAACCCCTGAGGGAGGGCATGCATTTAGAGATGACGCGCCGAGGCGAACACGAGAAAATCATGAGCAAAGGACCATACTCCACAGGTTAACGGAGTAATAAAACAAATATATAAAATGTGTCGAATACGGGAGCAAAGGGACTTACCCGATCCCAAGTCTGATCCCCTCATCCTGGTGGGGATGCGGAAGGGACAGCCGTCTGGAATGTAGGCACCGTAGACCCGAAGGACCTTCGAGCACCAATCGTAGATGAACTCTTGGGCGTCCAAGATCAACGTTCTCGAGGACGGTCTCCGGGTCAGGTAGAAGGTGGGGCATCCTTCGGCCAGGGGCTTCAAGATATAGAAGCTCCTCACCTCGTTTAGCCCAAGGTGGATACCAAGGACGCGATTGAGGGCAGTGATGGCCGTCAGAATGCGGAATGCGCTCGGAACGAGCTGGAGTGGGTGGAGATCGAAAAAGCTTAGAAACTCTATTATCAGCACGGATAAGAGGAACAGAATCCTTCCGGCCTCCACTTGGCTGGAGTAAATCCAGAGCGATGAAGGATCATGTGGAGGGGGCATTTCTCTCCTATATTCTTCGACTGTTATAGCCTCGGATGCCTGCGCCATCGGATGGAGAGGAGGAAGAGGAAGGACTAGAGAATAGTCGAAACTCGTAATAGGTCTGATTCAGCTACAAGTATGGGAATCACGCGAGCAGTCCAAGCATATAATAAGAATCTGTTTTAGTATCCCCAACCGTCGCAGCGATTCAAAATAAGAGCGAAGCGACAAAAGTCTTTGGAATACGCGTTTACGTGACATTAATAAGGAAGGCGTACTGATAGGCGACAAGTGGCTTGGAAAGATGTTG
Organism: Acorus calamus; assembly: GCA_030737845.1. Taxonomy (NCBI): domain Eukaryota; kingdom Viridiplantae; phylum Streptophyta; class Magnoliopsida; order Acorales; family Acoraceae; genus Acorus; species Acorus calamus. Next base: position 5,891,059 of record CM060873.1, on the reverse strand, counting down.
ACAGAGTTGCCCGTCATGACATGGTCAAACCAAGAAAAACTGGTAAGACGCGCCACCCTTGTCAAACGAGTCTCCTTAGGTCAGTTCTTTCAAACTCCCAAGCCCCTGGAAGCCCGAAAGAAGGGAGCATTTGTAGGAGGCAAATCCGACCAGGACAGAGAATATGAAATAAAATATAGCATGACATAGGGAATAACCTAAATATGGCCCATCTCACAACCACGAGCTCGGGCCCATCGGGCAACACCGAGATGAGGTAACCATGCCCGCAGAGCGTGTGGGCCCGACAAGCCCAGATGTGAGCAAATAAGAAAGACGAGGGAAAGTCAGGTCGGGCAAGTCATGTGCCCGGCCACAGCTTAACAGGGGATAAATGTGCCCGACCAGAATAACGAAGCCATTTCATGAAACCATGAGAATGGTTAAGACCGTAGCAACTCACCCCGGTCGAAGGACACATTAGGATCAATGATTAAACGACAGGTCGGTCATGAGCCTTTTCCCTAATGCGAGACGGTTAACAAAGAGAATATCATCTGACACCAAAAAGGACAATGCGTTAGGGAAACCGTTATAGGATGATGATCCCTAGGCACTACGTGTCCAAAATTCGTATGCCACGTAGGAGATTCCATATCGTGTTATGGCCACTCCCTAAGGCCCTGATCGGCGCGCCCCAATCCACTATAAAAGGGAAGCTATTCTTCCCGCTTGAGGTATGTGAAAAGAACCCGAGACTCTCCCTCCTCTTAAAAGTTCAAGTATTCCAAGTTCTTCTTCTTCTTTTCTCTCTAGAGAAGTGGTACTGACTTGAGCGTCGGAGTGGCGTTAGCCGGCACCACACTGGTGTGAGTGGCAGGTACACGAAGGCTAGGACCCGTAAGGAGCGGAGGATCCCGGTGAAGGGGGCGAAAAACGGATGGTTCAGCCGGATCAACCAGAAAAGAGCCCAAGCCCACACCATCTCTCCGGATCCAGTTCAAAAGTCCGGATCGTCCAGGATCCGGCCCAGGAGGGGATTATCGAAAATCCACCACCACAAGCTCAATTTTTATAAAATTTGTTGTCTTTATGGTGAAAAAAACTAAAGATTTTCCATATAAGAATCCTTGAAAAGCATTCCACCATGAAGATGTTAATTCAATAATGATTCGCATACCCTATTTTACAAGCCCTATATAGACCCAATGAGGTGGCACAAGTGTTAATACCTATTTTATCATTTTTATCTTTTTCAATAATTATTTTTCATGATCAAGGAGTTGGTTATAATGGCTGATGTGTTATAAGATTAAAAAAACATGATCTATCTATCTGTCAATCTCTTCTTTTTCTTTTCCACCTAAAATAAAATTTGTATTTGGGTCACATTCCTTATTGCATTTTTTACAATTTTTTATTATTGAATTTGATATTAAATGTTAAATTCGATAACTCTTTTACAACATTTTTTTTAAGAACACATAGAACCATATCAGAATGTTGTTTTAGAGGTTCTTTAAGCATTGATTTGTTTTTTGTAGGACTGAAAAATTTTCAAACATTAATTTTTTTTTGGAGGACTGAAGGTTTTCAAGCATTGATTTATTTTTTGGAGGACTTTTCAACCTCCGATCAAATTGAAAATCATAATTGAACGACTGAATGTTGTTTTCAATGTTTGTCGATTCAGGTGTGACCATTTATTTTTTGTTTGTTTTGCATTTGTTACCATTTTTTTATTGAATTTGGTGCTAGATGTTAAATCTGACAACTTTAAATCTAGGGCATTTGATCTTTAAATTATTTAACAATTATATATGAAAGTCAATTACATTGTAACTAACTTTTAATTGCTTTATATAAACGAAATCAGTTCTAATGCAATTTATTGTTAAAATTAAGTTATATTTTATAAATGTAACTGAATTTTATTCCGAGCTCTAATTTTATAATGTGATTTGTGTTTTATTTCTGCATTTAATGAAAAAAATTGCATCGATCACAAATATTTTGTTTGATGATTGGAATCGAAAAATTACAAATTAATAACAATTTTTTTTTTTTGGTTGAATGAGAGACCACAAATAAAAATTGATTTTTTTTTTGTGTTTTTTTATGAAATGAGTTTTTTTGAATGATTTTGTTTTTCCGTTTATTTTAAAAAACCATAGAGGATTTGAATTTTGGTTATGTTTTCATAAATGTAATTAATGGTTTCTTTTTTTTTATTGGTTTTTTTAAAAAATAGGTTTCTTGAAATGAATTGAATATGTTGAAAAAATGTGGAGATGAATTTAATGAGAGAAAATAGTGGGTTTTAAATGAGGGTAATATTGTATTTTGCCTTAACATTTTTTAAAAGTCAAGTACGCAACCAATTAGATAATTACACCTCATATGATTTGTGAATGGAGACAAAATAGTGGGGCTTGTGTATCAGTACTCTAATTAATTTAAGAAAATGAGTACTAAGGGATAGGTTGGCATGGGGATAAGAGATGAGATAAAGGGGTAATTATGGGAATAAGTGAGTAAAATGACAACTTATCCTTGTTTGGTATAAAAAATAATTGAGATAAACTGCGTACAATTGTCTTAATTTTGGAATGAAAATAAAGATATTTTATTTCATCTAAAGGCTGTGATAACATTTATCCTAACTTTTTGTCTCAATTTTTACAAATGTAAATATAAAAAAATTTAATGTATTTTTTATCTTTTAAAATTAGAATAACGTATCCCCAAAACCTTGATCGATTTAGTTCTTAAGTTCATTTTGTACGAATAGGGTGAAACTTCACTGCACATGCACGCTAGGTTTTAATAAATGAAATTTTGCTCAATGTTGTTTTTATTGTCAGTGTCCCTAAAAAGTGACACAGTGTTCCATGAATAACATGCCAGATGTTTGATTAATGGACATGCATGTGAAACTAACACAGGATGTTAAGGTATCCACATCGATAACAAATTGACCGAGTCATCAAATTCATTGTGACTCATACTCTTATGAGTCAATGTTTCAAACATGAGGAGACCAGAATAGTTTGTTATATAATCTAGACCCTTGCTAGGAGCCTAGGAATGGAGATGGAGCACCATCTATTGAGCAAACATTATGTTTAAAAACTCTCCAACCATGATGAAAGGACAAATCAAAAGCTTAAAAGGTTGGAGAAAATTAAACAAGAAATATAAATATTTTTTTTAAAAAAAATAGATATTTATTATACGATTTTATTTTTGAAACACGAATTATAAACTCTAACTGCGCGCATATATCGAAACAATGTTAGAGGTGGAAGTTCTAAAAAAAATAAAAAATAAATAAAGATGTCACATTTGGAGGTTTCGTTTTGGTCACTGTATATTTATCAAAGAAATAGACCCCTTGTGAATGTATAGGAACTCCAACCGTTTTAACACTGCTTTTTCTCAACCTTATTAAACAATAAATGTCTTATTAATTAATAAAGGTCAGTTCGGTGAGGCCAAATTCAAGGGCCATGACACATATAACAGCGACAAGACACATTATCACCTAGGTACACTGCATTGTCACTAGAAAACCAACCCCACTAATGTTTTGAGACACATATGCTGTAAAGCCAAAACCAGTATTTATGATGCTTAGGTTCTTGGAGATGCATCCATAATTGCCAACAATATTTTTTGTGTTGTTTTCCATAATGTAATTCCAATTACCTAATTTATTTATTTATTTGGGGGGGGGGGGGGGGGGGGGGGGGGCACTCTAAAACTGTGATCGGCATCCAGTCTGCTATTTATCCCATAAGTCTATTCTCAAAGAGTGACACCTCACATTGTTTAATATTGGATGCCTCATTAATGGTTACCCTTTTTTAAAAGAAAAATATTGACAAACTCTAATTTATAGGCCTCATATAAGTCCCTTGACGTGGCATGAGGTGAATTTCTATTTGTACCATTTAATTGTGTTTGCTATTTTTTTTAAACGAAATTAATGCAGTCGGTTAGTGTTGCCTTTGTTGGAAACGGGTGTGCATTAATTATCAGTTTTTTTCCTTTTTTGATTTTTTTCACATTTGAATTGATAATAATTGAATCAATTTTATTATTTTCATGGTTTTTTTATTGAATTTTTTTCTAAGACGGAATGCATTTTGTTTTGATTTTTTGGAAAAATTTATAAGAGTTTAATCTTATCCAAACAAAACTCAACAATTTAGATACCATTGAAATGTCTGCCGATTCAGGTGTGATATTTGTTTATATTGTATGTTTTTCAATTGTTTCATTTTTTTGTTTTTTAATTTTATTTTGGTTGTTTTTCTGTTGTCTAATGTGTTTTATCATTACGGCGTGTATTTATTTATTTTGACATGTAGATGTGAGTTACATATGTATATAAGTTACAGATAATGTAACTAACTATTACATTGTTGTTTTGTATTAGAATATGTAATTAACTTTTTGGTTTGTTTGAATGTAACTAACTTAATAAATGGAATCTGTTATTTATAACACAAGTTACTTTTTTTTAATGTAAATAAAACTAGTTATATTGAGAATGTAACTAGTTTTTAGAACAACTTATTTTTTGAAACAAAACTCCATTTTTTAATATGAACGAATCTTAATATTTTTTAATGGAACTATGAGTCTTATTATTCATTTTTTTAATTTTTATGTTTATCTGATTTCTAGTGATTATAACAGTATATTATTTTTATTTTATATATTTTGCATTTCAATGTAGGGAATATAGTGGACTCAGTTATATTTCCAGAGAATGACAGTCCGCAGAAAGATTTCATTGTTAAAATTGAGAAGCAATGTGCAGAAGTAATTGCTCCAAGTGTTGGAATGACATTTGACACAGAAGAAGATGTGCGATTGTTTTATAACAATTTTGCTCGTACCGAATGTTTTGGCATTGCTCGTAGTTACATTGTCATAGAAGTAAGGATATTAAAAAATTCTGAAAAATTTTAACTTGCAGAATGCTAGTGAAACCGCTAGATATGCTAGGTTTTGATTTTTTGTTTATGTCCCTATGTCTTGTATTGAATTGCCTTGTTTATGTGACTTGTCGTGGATGTTTTTTAATGTTTTAGTCAGTTACATTTGTCATTTTCACAGTTACATTGTCGTCGAAGTAAGTTGCATTTACCTTAATATCAATTACATTTGTTTACTGAGTTAGTTACAAGATATAAACAAATAGTTACATTTTCAAATGAAATATGTTAAACAAATACATGTTTGCAAAATGCATTAAACATTAATTGCCAAACCAGAAACAATGTTTTACCAATAATCAATCAATATTTTTGGTTTAAAATTTGTCAAAATTACAAAAAGTAATTGAAATTAAAAACACCTACAAAAACTTGAAAATGTCTTTTTTTCATATGCATACATAATTTATCAGATGAACTTAATAAAACACCATAAGTCAGTCATTATAATGCTTTGTTAAAACTTTGTGATCCTCTTTTGTAAATATTTTGGGCTCGTCGTTCAGGAATATTTTTGATAAGGTGTGATCTTATGAACTTCAATGAACTCCTACTTATGATAGCTGGTATTTCTTCTAAATGAACATGCAATATCATAATTTGAATGATAATTGTTCCACATTCCATCCTGCATTTGAATAGTTTAGTTATAATTTTGAATAGTTAGATACAAATGAATACAAAGCAATTTTCATTAAA